>VXCM01006512.1:25681-64994 GCA_014773175.1 Lucifuga dentata | reverse complement strand
GGATTGTTGTCGGTGAGATGGTCCTCAATTTTCTGTTTGTATGACTCCTTGGCTACTTTAATGCCCATAATCTCAACAGAAGAAACTAGTTAGCCACTCAACAAAGGCTGACCTGTATTGGGGTTGCAGTCAGCTGACAACTGACAACTATCTATGCTTTCTTAGTGTTCTGTATTATCAAAGGTATGCCATTATTAAAAGGAACAGCTACTGCCAATATATTTGACACTTTTATGTGATTGTGATGATAATGGTAATCATGATGCTCTCAAAAGATGCTTTGCCATATCATGGCTCCATTTAAAACAATTCTTAGTTCACTGTGGAAGACTGAAGAGACAAACTTGTCATTTTCTTTGATGTTAAGGAAGCAAAATTGTGGCCTTGTTAGAAAGAAACCTACATTTTCGGTGACCCCACTGTTCTTGTCTACAGATTTTTTTGCGATGGCAGGATTCCAGCGCTTGAAATGCGAGCTGTGTGTTTGCTGACAGCCATTGAAACAGACAACCGTAAGGCCTTATTAGCTCGATGTATCGTCCACAGATGAAATACGAATCAAAGCGTCCTTTTGCCAATGGTACAGTGGCTGTACAGTCATTCTTTGTGAGCATTTCCTTTTGTATGTCTGTGTTTGTGCAAATATATTCTTGTCTGTGAGGGTGGATGCAAAAGATGCACTGTTGCCTATGGCGATATTTAACATCTGACTATTTTTGGCATTGGGGGGGGGGGGNGTCTTTTTGACAGGCAGCTCAAAAAAACACCTGAAAACATCAACTTAGTGCTGTGTTTTCCCTTTGCCCAGCCAGTGGCCCCAAGCCAGGGTAGTATCTCCCTAAATCTGATCTGACAGTTTGTTTGGGACTGTAGCCCTGGATTTGCTGCGGTTTAGGGCCAACATAGGTTGCGATGACTCAACAAACTGGCTCTTTCAGACAGATCACAGTAACAGTATTTGTTATTCCACTGATCACTCAGTAGGACTTTTATTCCTTGTAGATGTTGTTTTTGTCAAGCAAATGACATAATTGTACAGCAGAATAATGCAGAGCAGAAGCCTCTGAGTGCCTTTTGAAATAGGGTTGCCATTTCTCTCTTGTCAGAGGTTTTCGTTGCCAGCCCTGAAGAAGTGGTTGGGCACAAAACACAGTTAGCTTTCGTGCTAACAGAGGGTTACAGTTGTGTCTTCCCTTCACTTTGGCTGACCACATTCATGCCAGTGAGTCAGGGAGACTCGGGATCAGTTGTTAGAGGTGAGTCAGCTTTATTTGTGAGACATGATGCTTTCATCCCTCCCTCAGTATCTGCCTATTACACTAAGCCTGTGCATGTCCCTGCTTGTTTTTGACTTCTAAATATGAATGCCATTGCCCTGATTGCCACAGGGGATATTTTGCCTCCTGTAGACTAGAATTTGCACCCCATCCTCTCCAATGTGCTGGGCAGATGGCTTCCAGGCTTCCAGAGCCTCATCAAAACCCTAACTGTTAACTTTGAGGCATTATCGCCAAATGACCCTTGCTGTGACTGGACACACAATCACAAGACCAATAGCACAATATTTGCCTTCCTCATAGAGGCAGGATTTAAATGCCTTGTGTTGATGTTGATGAAGAGACACCGGGAGCCGTTCATAATGGAAAAACTCATTTTAGGACAGCAAAGGTTTGAAATATAGGAAGGTGCTTACCAGAGATGAGTGCCATTAGAAAAGTCATTGAATTTTGATTGTTCTCCTCTAGGGACAATATCAGCCTAAGGACTAGACAGAAATTAGGGATGACACCACTATTGACACACATTAATCATTCAGCAAGGCCATTAGAAGCCAATCGCATAAAAGATCATTGATATGGCCACAGTTAGGCGTGCAAGTCATGGGGTTACTCCAGGCTCACTTATCACCAAGTGACAATCCACAGATGGCCACATTGATGAGATACATCAGAAGCTTAATTAGGTAAAGTGGATCCTAATGAATGGAATGGCATCATAGGATTTGTGCGTGCATGCTTCTGTTTATTGTTGCGTGGGAGTTTGATAATGACAGGAGTCCTCAAAGAATTCATAATTACAGAGCAGTGCCAGTGCCATGTTACAGTTGGAATGGAATACAAAGTAATAGCAAAGATCAAAGTTTGTATGTGAACTGTTTTTTTTTTTTTTNTTTTTTTTTTTTTTTGCATATGAACTGTTTAAAATAGTCTTTTAGAATATGTTTTTTAAAAAAGTAATTGATGATTATGATTTGGAGGAATAACTTTTTTTTTTTCAAATTCAAATGCACTTTAATGAATTTATTTTGATTTACATGGATTTGTTGTACATTATTCTGGCTGGTAGTTCATTATAAATTTAAGCCATATATCACAAAACTGTTTGTAATAAGGGGCAGGCACTATAATTTTTACTTCTCCCTGCTCCCTTTCTTTTATTGGTGCAGTTACATTATATGAATTGTGTTGTGTTGAAGGATTTTGTTGTTGCTTTAAGTCTGTGCACTGATAGATGCAACAAATAATAATAACATTAAAAAAATGTCAAGCAGTGTTATGTGACTGTCTTTGCATTTACTGTGTATTGCAGAGGTGGCCACGGGGAAACTCCTGGATTTGGCAGAGGGGGCCAATGTGGCGCTGGTCCACTCAGGAACAATACAGACTGAATCAGATCCCTTTATGGTGCATAACCATGCAACAGAGAACAACAACACTGTATGGGTAAGACACGAATCCCAGTGCAGTCATTGCTGGCTGTTTGGGTTTGATAAAATGGAAAAGGAAGAGTGCTGGTGTTATTGGGGAGAAGGAAACAATAATTAATTGGCCAAAGCACCTGGTAATGTTATACCTGTTGGAGTCAAATGAGTGGATTCTATTTTTATCGTGCTGGTACATTGATGTAGACAATAGTGCATTGAGTAGAACTTGCCTTATCTGGTGGTCCACATAGCTGGAGAGGGTGTGGTAGCTTACATTGAGATCCAAAGACCATTGCAGAAGGCTAGAGAAAGGTGGACAGAAGTGATTTGTGTGCTTGTGAGTGACTGTATTAACATTTCCATAACCTAAATCCTCTATTAAACACTTTTAAAGTGCAGCTGCTGCAACGCTATTGCTTACTGAGAATTGCTACACTCACCTAGGCAAACATTTCCCCGACTAAACACTGTTTACTTACCTTCTCTCCTCACATGAACTTTGTTTTTTTGAATTCATACCTGTGTGTTTTGTCTGGCAGGAGCTGGAGGACGGTCTGGATGAGGCTTTCTCAAGGTGAGAAGGAGTTTTGATTTAGTTTGTCTGGTCCGCAGGTTCTGACTCGCCACACAAGCTCTGTTCTGGAAATAGCCGCTCGTGGTTTAAGGCTCTTCTCGTAATGACACTGCCTCCTCCCTCTGCTCGGTTCACCGTGGCGCACTCCCATAGGCTCGGTTTTCAGGCTTTGGCACAGCCGACACCCACCCTGGGTCATGCTGCTTTTGTAGGCTCAGTTAACCACTGTCTCAGGCCCACACACTGATTTCACATGAACTCTCTCACAAGAACATTTCAGGAAGCCTGTGATTACAAATGGGTGCTGCAGCACACATTCTAGTGCTATTTCGAGCCCAAACTCATTGGAAAATAACTGATTTTTAAGGCAGAGTACTTTGCGAGGACTTTTTAACAGTATAGGTATGAATATGCATAGTTTGATTACCGGGAGAAAAATAAGTCATTACAAAGGGGAGTAGTTGAGAGTGGATTTAGGAGAAGATCAGGTCCCATCATGTTGAGATTTATTGTTGATCGGAAGATGCAAACTCTATGCAGAGTTGGATTCTTCAAGCTCTGTGCCACGAGACAATCAAAAGGTAGTGAGCCCTCTGTGATTAATGCTTCTATTTACTGCAGCAGCACGCCCAGATAAGCTTTTGTGGTCTGCTGTCAGGTTGTGTGGAGCTATGATTTGTTTTAGAAAGCCGTAAAGACTCTTTCAGCCCTTTATTACTGCATTTATTTTCACTGGCTCTGCTGCTTATTCCCTCTGATAATTTAACAGCAGCCTCCTTTCTCTTTCATTCTCATTTAGTGGAGGAGGAATGTATAACTCAGTCTGTGTAATCAAGCTAAGGGCATTTTTAGCTGTGATGATTATTTGTCTGCACACATAGTAATTACACCCTAACACTGTTAATCACCAATTTTTTGATTAACAAGGAAGCTCCAGACACAAGCAGTGATGTATCCACATGCAGATTTGTGTAAATAACTGAAATTTTGGGGCGCCAAGGGCAGAGTCTTTGGCTATCAGATATTAACTGGCTGCTGCTGGAGTCAGAGCTCAGCTGTGGAAAAGAGGAATAAAAGAGGTGGAGAGTGGTCTTTGGTGTTTTAAAAGATATAAGTAACGTGACCAGGTTGATAGGGATTTTTATAGTTTATGTTTGTGTTTTCAGCTGAGAGAAAGAGGCAAAGTAATGACAGGATGTTTCCCTTCTGGTCAAATTTAGTCAAGAACTCTGTGTAAACAGTTCTTAAGATGCTGGAAATCATTCACAAGACATCATCAGTTTCAGTTTTCTTAGATGAGTAGTGCTCTCACTACAGCTTTTTCCATGAATTGTTGCTCAGTTGAGGCATTGAATCTGAGATGTGAGACTGCACTGCCATCTGCTGGCACAGGACGTGTGATGCATCTTTACATGCAGCAGCTGCTTAACTGCCAGTTGGTCAGGTGGGTCAATAAAAGGCAGCACGAGGTAGTGATGCTTTCTGTTCGAGGAAAAAGTTAAATTAGTATTTTATTTTCACTTGGTCCTGTGGTTATGTCCTCTGTAGGTCAGCTAAATGTGCAGATTTGACGTATGACTTAGTGGCAAAGTAAATATCTGCATTCACTTTACTGTTGCAACATGGCATAGAGCATCCACCAAAATGTCGAATTGCCTGACTTTGTTTCCTTTGCACCCTCAGCCGGAGTCTGGATAGCTTTGAATCCTACTCAGGTAACAGTTTCATTCACCAGAACTAGTGACTTCACCTCATTCCCCCCGAGTCATCCTCCTATTTAAGCCGGCTCATCTGTTTTAGTATTAATGTTTGACCAAACTCATTATGACACATGTAGCTCCATGTTTCCTCTTGAGGCCATATACCATTAACAAGGCTCCAAACTATTGATCTTTGAGATGAAATCAGAGGTAAAAATGCACAGTGGAGTTTATCCATTGCTGGGCAAATGTCTTTGCCACATGGCAGTCCTCTATTCTGTCAACATTCTCATCACAAATGTTTTGTGTTTCTCCACCTCACACCCATCAGCCTTACTTTCTCCGTTACCGCCGTGTCGCTGAATGAGTGATGTCGTGAGCCAAAAAATAAGAGTGTATTCACATGTAGCTCACATTTTGGACAGATGACTTTGTGTTTGGTTAAACCTTGTGTATACACTGAATGTGAGGTCATTCTCATGTTGGGTTTTCTTGTTATGGACACAATGGGAACCATTTTGTTGACCATTGTGGCTCTGCTTCACTATTCATTATTCTTTTCACATTGCATAACAGTTCCATTGTGTTCATAACTTCTGTTCACACAGCACGCTCACACACACACCATTGTCTACAAGTTGAGATGATTATCTCCAAAGGTGCATATACTGTATATGTTAGGCAGTTTTAAAATCTATTTTGTTATTTGTATCATTTCCTCATACATTTTAAATGTAACTAATGTAAATTAGTAATCGTAATGCTATTTTTGATCACTACTATGTCTCTTTCTTCTGTCCCCCCCTCCCAGACTCGCTGAGTCTCGCACTAACCCCCAGGTCCTGGACATTGGGGTAAACCCTCAGGACTTCAACAGTGAAGAGTGCCTGTCGCCAGGCAAATGGGACCAAGCAGACACGGACTTCGCAGAACAAAAGGACTTCTGACGTGGGTTCTAACGTGAAGCCGTCTCTAAGCAGGGGAAAAACAGGGAAAAGATTAAAAGAAATGGTGGGTGAAACACGGTTAGAAACTGGACAGGTGTCAGCAGACACTGGTGACATCAGCAGGGTTTCACCTTCTCCCGGCTGCCAAGTCCTCTCAATGGTGCAATCCTGTGGCTCTGGATGCTATCGCAGCTACATGAGCAGAGTTAAGACAACATGAGCAGGGCTGCTCGCAGAACAGGCCAAAGCAATACAAACCAATTTATCCTGTTTTTGTATGAAAAAAAAAACAAAACATGCAGTCGTTTGATATTTGTTACAGTCAGTGTATTACTTCCTTGTTTGTGCCTGTTTAGCCATTCACTGTATGTAATATGTCTGTAGTATGTGCTTGTGTATATTGCGTTCAGGAAAGTGTGCGTGTGTGTGGGTGTGTGTGTATGTATGTACAACGTGAGATATGATAGTGATGACGGGTTGATGCTGAAGTATTTCATTAAGTGAGGTCAAAATTAACAAGGGCGCTGTCACACATACTGGATGAGAGGGAACATTAGAGGGAATATTCACAGGTGAAGCTACAGCGCCACCCGCTGTCGTCTTGGAGGAAATGGACAACAATAAAATTACTACCTAGTTGTGCTATGTGGATTCAGCCGTTTATTGGACACCAAAGCTTTAAAACGGCGTGAGTGTGTTTGTGTGCATGAGGAAACAAAATGACAATCATATTTTTTCTAATGCAAAATCTATTTTTGCACGCCACATTCATCTACCTTTCAAAGCACATCATGTAAGGGAATTTAAAGTCAATAACCATCAAGAAATCTTATTTACGCTTATATACCACTGTATGTTAAATTATAATGTTGCAAAGATTTTGCTAGTTTACTTTTTTCCAGGGATTATCCCCAGTGTTTTTTTTTTTTTTTTTTTTTTTTTGTTTGGCATTAATGTTCAATATAATTTAATTTAAGTTACATAAATGTCAATAAAAATAAAAGTATGCACATGCATTTATGTGATTTATTCTAAAATCAAACTTTGCTGCTTTTAATCTAAACTTAGAGCCCAACTGCTTCATGATTTTTTTTTTATTTTTTTTTTTTAATGTTTGTAACTTCATATTATTGCTATGATGCTATGATTCAGGAACTTAGAGGGGAATATTTAAGAGGGAATTTTCAGAGAACTGCTCAAGCTCTCCTGGACCCACATCCCAAAAGATTCATGGAGTCGTAATAAGTAGTTAGCATGAGTCAGTCAGAAAGATCCCATTATTGAATTTTCTGCTTCACATTTTATTTTTTCCAGACCACATCACTTTTTTCCTCAAAATTAGACTGTAGCTATATCAGACACACCCACCCACACATTCTGAACTAAGCTTTACCATGTGAAAAAAGTCCAACTTTTAAGTGTTAAAGGTTTGGATCATCAAAACAAAGGTAAGGCAGTGGAGAATATTACTGGAATTGTGATCATCTCTATATAACCACAAAAATCTTTCATATTTAATATTTTATTAGATTTTTTTTTTTTTACTTTCATGTTACATGAAAGTGTCTGGAATTTTAAGGTTATGATTCTATTGTATATACGTAAAAAAACAAGAAAAAAAAAACGAAGTTTACGCAATTGAATGGCAAAAATTGCGCACTGATTAATTTGAGATCGTGGTGTGAGCTCAACGTGCGCGCGCCCGTCCAACTTAACTTCCACGTGCACGTCGACGTCGGTACATTTCAAATATCCGCCTGTGCCCAAGGGACAATAGCGTGTTTAGTGAGTGGGTAGTGTTATTAGTTTATTTTATATATTGAACCTACCTTTGAAAATTGTATATACTGAATTAAATAAGCAGTGTTCGCTAACATTTATGAAGCTACCGGACACGAAGCGCATTTGTACCTGTTTGAACGAGAGAACCGCCTTTAACGCCAACCAACCGTGTAGGTTAAAGTAGCTAGGTAACGCAAAGATAGTGTTTGCAGTTTGTCAGCTTAAATTTAATTAAAACTTTAAACTCGAGCGTAAAGCCAAGGTACTAGATAGGCGACTAAATGCGAAACGAAGTGAAATAAGCTAAATTAGCGTTAGCTACACTTTGACTTAACGTGCCTTCACTGGTTGCATGTGGCGTTTAGCTCATGATTAGCATACTGCTAATCAAAAAACTTCTCTGGTAAGTTAAATTAAAACCACTTAGCTTTTAAATAATGTTGGTTTGAGTTCTCACTTTCTTAATCTTATGTTGTTTTATAAAATAACTTAAGTTGTGTGTATCTGTCTGAAACTTACATTCGACCATGAATCTACTTTTGGAGAGAGATTTAGATTTTTAACGAGTTAATCGGGAACTTTTTGGTTAATCAAGAGATTGCTTTAACCAGAACTACTTTTCATCAAGAGATGAAATGTTATTTTTCTCCCTTGGAGTTTGGTTAACACTTTGAGCCAGGCATGGTTTGTATGGATGGTAGTTATTTTTACTTTATTGTATTTTTTGGTTTTCTGCATTAAATGAGTACAACTCACATTTAAAAAAAAAAAAAAATCAGATTTTAAAAATAAAATCTTCAGTACAGAGACACTGAACTGTCCTCACTGCAGGTTCTAATATATCCAAGATTATATAGTTTATTATAGACTGTAAAAATGTCTTTTTTTGCGGGGGGAAGCTCACCAACTTTTTGATGTACGGGGACATAAAATCAGTGTGGAAAAAAGTTTAAATCAACCAACTTAACAGAAAAAAAGTAACTGGAGGTGAAAATAGTTATTAAAAAAATGGTCCTGCAATGTAGTTTAGGCCTCCAGGAAATAAAAGCATGCCAGTGCAATGTCCAACCTTAAACTCTGTGTGTTGAACAGTCGATCTGAATGTAGAGGAATAAAATTTGAATAATAATGAGTTTAAAGCATGATGAACCCGGAACAGATTTACTTTCAAATAAAACTCTTTAACAGGTCCATACCCAAGCAATCTTCCTTCAACAGTAAACTCCCGAGAAGATGATGTGATTGTATATTTGTAAGACTGTATGTCTTCTCTGTTTTAGGCCTGTGTGTTTTTAAATGAAGCCTGGCAGTTTTACGTGGACTGAAAAGTGTGAATAAGGATCTTTAACCTGGAAAAGGTACTTTGGAGCAAAAGCTATCTTTGAACTTGGACTCGATCAGTCCATTTTGATTTTCATGTGTATTAGAATCTTAACTGTTGTGAATCTTAACTGTTGCTGTGTTGCTTTATGTTGACAGAGATGAAAAAAGCTGCCCAGCCCAAGAGTACGGTCTTTAAATGTCTTAATAATGACAAACGTCCTGTCAAACATCTGAAACCGCTCTCTGTATATTCTAGAGTGGTAACTTGTGACAGTGAGACCAGTCTGCACCATTCAACAAATTTTACCAGCCCGTTTATCAATTTTAAGGTCGATATTCTCAACCTTTCCTTCGCAAAAAGAAAATTAAACGACTCCGGTCTTGACGACAGCTATGAGACTCCAGCAAAAAAGCCCCGCAGCCGTGAGGCTTACTCCCCAGATCTGGGGTGTTTTGTGGACTCGTACAGTCCTCTTCCAAAGAATGACCTAACCTCCCCTTTAATCTTCTTCACACCTGAGTCATCAGAAGCAACAAAAGGCGTTACAAACCCAACTAAAGAAAGTGAGAAATCTCAGCTACACAGGCACTGTGTGGAAAACAAATCCTCAGAAGAATCAGGTGATAACAAGCAGGCTTCTATACCACACAATGTCAAGTTAAAAAACTTAAAGTCACTGTGGGATTTTGACTGTGATGTCGATGGCATTTTGTGCCTCAAACCTCACGGCAACAACGCTGCTGGAGGGCATCCTGATGTGGCGGAGAGTGGCCCGTGTGGTCCAGTCAGTAACGCATTTCAGAATATCCGAGATGTTTGCCATCCAGCTCAGAGACGAAGCTCGGAAACGGGAGATGGAAAGGTGGAGGAAAAAGAAACGTATTTGATCGGTAAAGATGAGGAAGAGGATGTTATTTCACGACGTCCAACCAAAAGAACCACAGAACAGAAAACTACTCAAGGTATGAACCAAAAACACACACAAAAAAAACTAAAAACACAAAGGAACCATGTGTGAGTCATCCCGTGTGAGATTATGACTTTTAATGCACATAACAGCAGAACATACCATATATACTCGAGTATAAGCTGAGTTTTTATTATCAAATTTCACATTGCAAATTGGGGGGGTGGGCTTATACACGAGAAATTCAAATTTGATCCCAGAGAACAAACTTTTCAGGGGTGGAAATACTACCATTACCCATGGAAAATAGTTTAAATTGTACCTTAGAATGAGATATTTCCTGGCAAAACATCTTATCCAGCACATTTTGCTGTGGCCATTTGCAGGGCCCAGTAAGCGCTGTTGTGATTGGTCAAAGAAAAAGAATGAGCCAATCAGAGATGACCTTATAAAAGTGCTGTTTCATTATACTGGTACGGTAATGTTGTTTGGTAGTCTCATTCAACATGTTTTATACTTCATTATCAAGAAGCTTGAGATAAGATAAAACATGATGGAAACTAGACGGACTCAGAAGAGGAAAAGAGCATTGTTTGAGGTTGGTTTCAAGACATGTTACACAGAGCAGGACTGGAATGAGCTGTTTGGTGATTCAGAAGGAAGAGGAGTCCGTAAAAGTTAATGTCAGCTAATGTTAGTTATAGTAATCAGCTATTTACCGGTACTGGTACTGGATTATTTTCAGAAAATCATAAGAATATTATGACAGTACCCAGAAAAACAGGTAATCTGCTAAACAAATAAATTGATGGAACAATATCAGGAGGTCGGCTTATATACGTTTCTTTAAAAATCTAAATTTGTAGGTCAAAATTGGGGGGTCGGCTTATACACGAGATCGGCTTGTACTCGAGTATATACAGTAGTTATTAGACAGCAAGCAGTGGCTTATAAAGGGCAACTTTCTGATGTGTGTGGCCCAGTTTACTCCTTTCATTAATGTCCAGGTTGCATGTAAATGCTCTCGGAACGCGTTGTGATTTGAAGGCTTGTACGTACAGTATTTTGTCTGGCTCACAGTGTGATCAGATCTCTGTCAGAAGCAGCCAGATGTAAATGATTCCATACATACAGTACTTACACAAGATAAAATCCACCCACAAGATGAAAACATCACCCCTCATCATCGTCCCGCTTGCTCTTTGTTGATAAAGTTATTTTGAATTGGGAGTTGTCTTGCTGTAAATGGGTAGCTGAACATGGACAGCGACAGTCCACACAAAAATATATATATATTTTTTTTAAATGGATGAAGATTGTCTATGGAGCAAGGAGGAAACATGAAGTGCCTAATGACCCACCCACCCACTCACCCACCCACAGAGATCTGATCACAATACAGGCAGAGTCCAGATAAGAAGAATACATGTTGTATAAATGCAAGTCTCCTCACCAGACGTCATCCAGATAAAGCAGATTATATTTTAATTAGGGCTGTGAACCGATTAAAAAACATTAATTAATCGCACAGATTTCTGTGATTAATTGTAGAAACTTGTAAACTTGTAATCATTATACATTGAATCACCAAATTAATGTAGATTAATTCTCTGTTTCCTATGCTTTAGTGAACTGTTTCTTTAGTATGTCACAGAAGTAAGAGGCCCCATAATTGAATTGATTTGATTTTTAAACTGAATTGATTTGATTTTTAATTCAGGGTGTAAAAGGGGCTCATTTCCCTCTATCCAACAGAATCCATCACTGTGAAGGCAAAGCTTGTTTCCTTTCTGCTTAAAAATCGTGCTTGTTTTTAAAGACGTGGTGACGGAGATGTACAGCCTGATGGCCGACGTGACGAACCAGGGTTACAGTGTTAACGGCAGACGGTGGCAGCTTCCCTGTGACCTCACACGCAGGTGCATCCTTCTCATTGTGTTTATGGTTGTGATGAAGTGCTGATGAAAAGCAGGTTAAGACGGCTCCGATTTGTTTGAAGCAACATAAAACATCTTTGGTTACTTTCAGAAACTACCAGATGAGATTTGGAAACACGACACCAAGAATGTCGCTTTCTGAATGGTACGCCCAGAACAACCCGACTCGAAAGCGGTTTGCCACGGTCCCAAAAATCTTCAAGAGGAGTCCCATTCCGAAGTATTAAATTCTGTCAAAGTTACAAACATTTGTCAAAGTTTGCAGATTGATTTTGAGTGTTAAATTTGTATTTCTTTTTTTTTTTTTTTTTTTTGTTGGTTTGAATTCTTGAATTTGAGTGTAGTTTTGTGTCTTTTGTAAATTAGTTTTGCACTTTTTGGTTTGTCAGTACATTAAATTAGATTCCTGTTCCATATGTTTTCTTGCCTGTTGAGTTTTATAAAACCTTCATGTTTAGGTCAATAAGGGCCCAGAATACGAGAGCAGCCAGCAGAATTGCATTTCTTCAGAGAGATGGGTTTGTTTAGCCAGAATTTTGCCTTCTAAAATGAGAAATTGTGCATTTTTGTGATAGTCTGGTCTAGTTTTTTTTGTTTGTTGTTTTTGTTTTAAGTTCTACTCACACGTTCAAACTTACTGACAATAACGCAGTCTTATCAGGCATTACTTTGTTCATGCTTGTAGTAGTGTATCTGTAGTGAGGAAATGGAGACATTTTTCCAGGAAAAGTGTAATTCATGCCTTGTGTAAATGTTAATTTCATGAAGAGACACCTGGAGACATATTTAAATCTCAGCATGTTTAAACTAGGATGGAAGAAACACATTGGTCCGTGTACAGTCGATTTTCATTTTAGAATGGGGAAACAGAAAATGGATGAGCCCTTTCCCGTTTTTCATACTGGAATAGGAAAATGGGAAATGAGTTATTTTATTTTAATTTTTATTTTTATGTTAATAAATGGTAAACTAGTTTCATGCTTGAAAAATTAGCATTAGGAACTTCAAGCTCAAGTTTACCATCAGAGCAGCTTCGCTTTCCAAGTCCTCTGTTCAGCATCTCCCAACACTCATTTCTGAAAATGTTCGTCTGGCTCCAAATTGGACTCATAATGCAACAGCGATATCACTGCTAGATACTCCTTCTCCCCTGTTTTCTAAAATGAAGTTCACATGTTCTTGCAAAGACATTTCCTGTTTGAATACCGTCCAATCAGTTTCTTCTGCTTCTTTGGTTTTAGGCGGGTTACAAACCAGGTAAAGACCGAAGACTTGAAGAAACGCAAAAGCAAAGCAGAAAGTTTTCAGGCATGAAACAGAAAAATTGGAAAACGACTCATTTTTTGTTTTCCTATTCCAAAACAGGAAAGGGCTCGTTTCTGTTTCCCCATTCCAAAACAAAAATCTATTGGCTGTTACGTACATGGACCCGCATCTTAATTTTTTTTTTTTTTTTTNATTTTTTTTTTTTTTTTTATAATGAGACAAAGGACTTTAAGTTTTACATGCATTTGGAAGTGAATGTTTAAGCTGTAGAGCTGTAGTGAGAACACTTTACTCCAGCTGTTTTGGAGGATTCTCCGCTCTGCGGTCTCGTTAAACCCACACCAGCGTAAGCAAAGGGGGACTTCCGCAGCAGCTGAGCAGAGAACTCATTGTCAGAAATCTGATTAGTGTTTGGGCAGGACGGTGCTTGTGATGAAGCCTGTTCTGCTAAACTTCCACGCAGTATGATTTCTGTTGCTTTCCCTTGTTCTGCCTCTGATGTGCAGCATCACATGACGAATACATTGAAACGCTCGCTGCCTCTAGGGAGCTCATATGCGGCTCCTATCAGCACAGCCCCATCTGTTTTAATAATGCAGGTTGTTAAAGTAATCCTCTCTCTAGATACTCAGGCAGTCTGTCTCTGTCCAGCCGTCCAGCAGGTACAGGTGTGTGGCGTGTCAGTGAAGGCCTCATGACACGTGCGGTTTAGACACGTGACAGAGCAGCAACAGCACCCCTTCCAATACGTTTTCCCCTTTAAGATGAAAACAGACTGATACCAAAAATTCAGAAATGTGAATGAGAGAAGTCATGCATGTCACCTAAGAAAGAAAGGGAAAAAAAATCCCAGTTTCAGCCCATCTGTTTGAACACCATTGATTTCTAAGTCATTGTGAATCCAGACTTGTTTTCTTACACAAGTTCCTGCATCCACATTAAATGCAGTTGTCTGAAATCATTGTTGGCTGAATTTTTCACAAGGATTAATGTCTGGCAGTGCAGTCAGACCTCTGCACCACCCCAGTAACCTCAGGAAAAGCCTATTTTAGGCATACTCACCTTTTTGATGGAGCAAAGTCTGACAGTTGGAAGTCTGAAATTCAGATGTATTATTCACCAAAAAAAGTTTTCTGGGTTCTGTAAAACTCAGTTCTTCAAATAATATTTCACTGAGCTGATTTTTCTGCTCAAAGTTCTTTTCAAGTTCTCAATTTGTTTTGAATATCACAACTTCATAGTCATTGGTCCCTAATTAAGAATAAGCAGACGATTGTTGAAAATATTAGATTTTTTTTTATTTTATTTTTTTTATTTAAGCATACAGAAGTAAGCATACACCATATTCTCCATAAATGAAGTTGTGTAACCCTGTGCATAATAGTTAAACCATGCTAGCCCTCATTAAGCAATGACTGCTGTACACTTCATACAATGAATCTAAACATGACGGCAATAATAAAGCAGTTCATGTTCTCTAAACCATGCCTCTTTGTGGATCTCATTCCTATATTTCAAAAACCCTTAACGAAACTGGCAAACTTCTCTGCATCATAATGTTTCATTGCAGTTTCCAGGCATGTTTCTGTTCTAACACAAAGTACACACTATACTAGATTTTGAAAAATCTAATTTCTTTATGCTGCCAGTGTGTCATTGCAAAGTCCAGTACTGCTACCAAGCATATTTCCAAGCGTTGTATCATACATACAGTAACATGAGAAAAAGTCTTGGGCCTCTCACACTGAAATTTTATTTCTCAGTGTGTTATAAAAGAGTGGAATGTTAAGTTTTACAGTCATCACCATTTGTCTAGTGTGATTATCAAAATAGATTTTTAATTTATGTTGACATGCTGATAATTAACCTTTTCTACCCAAAAACATTAATACTGGGTGCATGTCCTGCAGCTCGAATCCGAAGAATCAGTTTGACTTCTGAGGGAAGGAACAGCGAGATTCCCTGTATGGCTGACTGAGCAAACTTCACCTTAAATCAGACTTTACCTTTAAAGGACCATACCATCCATTTTGCATGTTTGAGCCTAATATATTCAATTTTCATACATGTAACATTACTGATAATCATTTCCCAAAGCATACTACTGGAACGGTGAATTAAAAAAAATTTTTTCCTACCTTCCAGACCGCCATTGGTTTCAGTTCATTCTGGTACATTAAAATCAGCTTGTTGATTGAAACATTCTCGGGATAGGTAATCCATCATCATGAACAAGATGTGTATTCAGTTTTGTTTTGGTTTTTTTTTCCAAAATTACATAATTTTAGCGTTTAAGCACAATAAAAAGCGTGGAGTGAATATAGAGTAGTCCCAAAAGAAGACCTGCGTTTATCAAAAAAGTTTAAACGACCGTGACTTCATAAGGCTGTGTAACTATTAGCAGGTGAAACATTGATTTTTAAGGTAGATGTATCACCTGAATATTTGATTTTGAAAGATTAAGAGATTTTGCAAAACCTCAGCAATGCTGAAATACGGTTTCATCCTTTGGGAAATGATTGTCAGTAACATAATATGTATGAAAATCAAATATATTAGACTCAAACATGCAAAATGGCTGATATGGTCCTTTAACATTATCAATATTACATATATGTGAAGTCAGATGGTTTCTGTCATGTTTATGGATTCTTTATTTTGTAAAGGTTGCTCAAGCTCATAGCTTATACACAGAAGCCTTAATAATAAAGTTGAATGAGACCCTGCCCACAAAAGTGAATGTTCACAATAGCCCTACATTAAAATTTGTCATAGAAAGTGTCATATTTACAGTGTCAAAGGAGGTGAGATGTGATCCAAAAACTCACGAGAAACTCACTTTAAAATGAACTTAATTGGAGACAAAGCTTTCAGCCTAAGTGTCTGATAGTTTCTGTTGCACAGGGGGAGTTTTACTCATTTAAGTGAGAAGGAAAGTAGATAAAATGCCTACAGGAATTACCGCTGAGATATATTACTGACTTCAGACACGGCCCCAGTTCAAAGAAATCATCCAGCGAGACAATCATCATTATTCATTAGTGTATGGATGGATGAATATCGATTGAAAAGCCAGATACTGGTGCTGCGTTCCTGGGAAAAATGGATTCAACCTTCAGCTGCTAAAGTTTTCAGTGAAGTGCTGATTAGTTTGGGTAATGCAGCATATCACTGTTTACAGACTTTTCCAAGTTTGTCCTGGTAACAGCAAAACATCTGTGTTAATCAATCAGACCTGCAGCTTTCTTTCTCTCTTCCCCACGTAAACAAATACCCCAAAACAAATCAGTGCTTATTTCTTCCATCAAGATAGTTATATGTTAAGTTTGTGTCTGCATCTAGTGATTTGTTTGATCGTTAGCAGGATTACTCAAAAAGTTCTGAACAAATTTTGATGATATTTGGCGGAAGGGGCATGGCCCAGGGAAGAACCCATTACATTTTAGTGCAAATCTGGATTACAGGGTAAATTTTATTAATGATTCCTTAAATTTTGCAAAATAGCGTGTTTTTTTTAATATATAGTTTTTTTGTCAACTTCAAAAGTAATGCATCAGTTTCATATATAAATTTTTAAAAACCACTGTTTCTTATGACATAATGCCGAGAGAAACTACTATAATAATATCCGATCATTATTATTATTACAGTTTCTTCTCTTTAGGAGACCACGGTAGAATGGGATTAACTGGAGGTGTGGGATCAAATAAAAACATATTTCATAAGAACAAGACCAATTTTTTTTTCAACTTTGCCTTGGCAGAGTTATGTGCTACACTGAGTGCCATTCAAGTTTGAGGAAATGGAATGGTGAGTTCTTCCACTTTTATTACAAGTGGAAGTGGAGAGAGTAAAAAGAGAGAGAGGGAGTGAATAAAAGCCTGCTGTTGCATTAGTCATCATCCTACCTACTCCTCTCAACTGCAACCTTCATCACTCTCTCTTAACCACCTTTACTGCCACCTTCTTCCCCCCACGCTCAAGGTGCTNCAACCTTCATCACTCTCTCTTAACCACCTTTACTGCCACCTTCTTCCCCCCACGCTCAAGGTGCTGCATTGGCAGAGCCGTGACCTATGCTCGTGCGCACACTTGTTACACAGAATAAGATGGAGTGCAGCATTTCTGCCAGTCAGTACAGATAGTCAGTGGCTATTAAACATTCTTTTTACAAACGCTTGCAGGCTTACTGAAAATATCCAGCATTCTTCATCATTTTCCTCATCAAACAGACTTTTCTTACTGCGCATAAACGTCACAATGACATAATGTGATAGAAATACAGAACATACAGAAGTGCTGTGAAATACCTTCTCATAATAACAGGACTTGCAGTGCTGTATATTTAAAAAAAAAAAAAAAAAATTACCAGGAGCAGTACCCTTTTATACATTTTCCACATTTGTGTTGCCATATTCCATAAAAGGCTCTCAGAACTGACGCCACCAAACAAGAACTAAATGCAAATATATTTACAGATTAAAATGTTAGGCCCAAGAGCTTTTCAAGAAGCGTTAGCCGAACCATCTTTTCCAGATTTACCCCAATGCTCTGCAATATTTCCTTTGACTTTACACACACATTTGAATATCAGGCGAAGGGGAAAGAATATGACAAAAACGTGAGATATGGGGCTTCGGTGTTCTATCTCAATAAATAAAACATAGTAGGTATAATTATTTTTAAGGCAGTACTACTGAGTTGGAATCAGCCCTCAAAGACACAACTGACTTTCCAAAACAACAAAGCATGCCCACAATAGTCAGCTTCCTCGTTTGTCCCTTTGAGAAGCTACAGGTATCATATGGTGAAAGATCATCCCTTTTACTTCCGTTTTGCCTCTGCGACATGGAGTTTCAGCACAAACGCTGACTTGGAATTGAGAAAAAGTCTTGATAGAAGCCCTTCTGTCTTGGTGACATCATTTGCGGACGTCGTGAGAAAGTCTGAGGGTCAAAATCTGGGCCCCCCCAAAAAAACATTTTACGCTCTTCCTCTGCAATGTCTACAATGATGACAGACTGAGATCCCTAAATTCTCCTGCACTCTCCTCCACTTCTGTAACCCTACATGGGGAGCAGTTTATCGATCTGTCCGAACGTTGCATGCTGGGAGGTGGAGTTTTGGAGTCTTTCTCGCTTCACTGAGGGCTGTTATTGCTGACAAAAGGGATCTTCTTAGTCTCTCTCTCTCTATAGAGGAAAGTCCTCTTCCACAAAGACACGAGTCCAATTCCTTTATAAAGTTCATTAATTAGATGAAAGTTCTCCTTTATGGCAGTTCTGTATTGTCCTCTAAACATTTTTAATTCATCACTCTCAAGGAGAAAGACACAGGGAAATAATAAAGGGTTCATCTTCGGTGTGGAATGTAAAGTTTTTGATATCTATGATAAATTTGTGAAAGAAGTGATGAGACAATGTCAGAAGCAAATTTGACCAAGATCATTCCAACCTGATCTGTAACAGCTGTAGGCTATGTATATGTTTTGGCCAGAGATGACTTTCTATAGCTACTATCAGGATTAACGGGTTTTGGCTTTTTTATTTTCTTTTTTTTTTTTTTTTTTNTTTTTTTTTTTTTTTTTTTGGCAGGTTTGAATGATTCAACTCTGGTGGTGAGTGGAAATATCTTTTTTAAAGCTGCTCTGGTATCATCACAGCTCATTGACTGAGTTTCTAAATCAGCCAGGTGGAGTTTGGATTCCCTGAGAAGGGACGAGTGTGTACAATGAAAACCTTTCCCACAGGGCTGAAATAGAGGAATCTAAAAAATAAAATTAAAAAAACACCACAATTGCTCTAATGCTAAACTTTTAACAAACTACAGTGATGCAATGAGGTGATATTTTATGTTGGACTACACAGGAAGAAGTTATGAAGACAATAAGATCTGAGTGGGTTAGAAGATGACAGCACAGAACAGGGGAACTTATTTCAACAAAGCGGATGGATCTCAGGGCTCGGTGCCTCAGCGCCACATCAACCCTCAAATGGGAAATGGCCAGGTTTGTGTTCACTGATAACACGCTGAGAGATAGCAAGAAGAAAGACATGATTGAGAGAGACAGAACGGGTCTCTGGCTTTGTTTATTGGCTTTTGTCCCTGGGGTCGGTTTATCTGTTGTCTCTCGATTGTTGAGGCTATTTGGCCCTAATTTCTGCTGCCCTCGTGGTACAGCAGGTTCTGAGCGTGGTGGAGCCGTTGAACCCTCGCCACAGTCACTCCGCTAAGAACTCTGCTCTCAGGCCCATGCTGGCCAGGCTTCGCCCGATCCACGGAGACCCGCAGTTCTGTTTCAGTGCCAGGCCCTCTGCCAAAGGAGTACAGGCTCCGCCGAGGGGCCCAGAGTCCCAGAGTCCCAGAGTCCCAGCCACATCCTGACGAGCAGATGGGCTTAAAAGGGGCCGGCTCGTTTGTGAGAACACAAAGACTTTTTGGATCAAGAGAAGACGTCCTGGCAGTCACACCTCGATGATGTTGACAGATGGCATCCTATTGTTATTGTTGTTGTTCTTGGGGAACTGCGGGAGGAAAGAGAGAGACGACAGGTATGAGGAAAAGGAGCGATAGATGAGAAACTGGTGGTCTTCGATGAGCGTGAGGATGCCTCAGTCCTTGGATGGTTTATTGATGTTAAAGGATCATACCGGCATTCGTGTATTTTTGAACCCAATATATACAACCCACAAAATATACTATATAAAATATAATACTTTAGCTGTAAATTTCAGGATTTTTGTTTTTTTACCTTCCAGACTGCCATTGGTTTCAATTCATTCCAGTTATGCTATTAAAATAAACTTCTAGAGACTTGAAAAGTGCTTGAGATACATAATCCATCACAGCGAACATGTCTATTAAATTTTTTGCCAATGTAACTTTATTTAACCGATATAACATGGAGCTGCGTGAAAGACAATGTATGTCTCCGCCAGGAAATATAGTCCCAGGAGAAGACAGCTTTTACTGAGAAATTAAAATGACTGTGCCTTGTACAATCGTGCAAAAGTATCAGAAGGTGAAACATTAGATTTTAAGGTGGATGTATCACCTGAACATTTTATTTTGACAGATGATGGGATTTTAAAAACTGACAAACTAAAAACTAAAATATGGTTTTATGTTTTGGAAATTGGTTGTCAGTAATGCACCATATGCAAAGTCACCAGTATGGTCCTTTAATAGCTGGTTGAATTCGCTTTCTTTAATTATGCATTTGAACAAAGCAAGTGAATATGGATTGATGCTCTGTGCGTTGATCAGTTATTATGACCATGACTTGAGTGTGTTTAAATTTTACAGAAATTTTCATGCAGAAAATGGCGGCTTGTTTTAGCAGTGTTCAGCCTGACAAAGTATGAGGTGTCAGTGGAAAAAGTCTAGAAATGGCCAGGACCATTCACCTGGGGAGGGGGAGGCACCCGGGGGGGGGGNACCTTACTGCGCAACAGCCCCCCCGTCGGGTGTTCAGGAGTGCTGCACTCTGAGGAGTTTTTGGCTTTGTCCTTGTTGTTGTTGGGCTCATTGTCTTTGATTATGTCATACTGTCGGCAGAAGAGAGCGATCACACCTGGAAGAGACAGAAGTACCTCAAAAATGAGTTTAATACACACTTGCACATGTGTGTGTGTGGGAGCACGCGTGAAGCTGATCCTGGTTCGTAAACACATTTTAGTCCTCACCTGCCCACATAATGAGTACCACCACGATGATGATGAGCTCCCCTGCTCTCAGCTGGGTGCTCTGACCCACTTCCTCCATCGTCACGCCGTCTGAGGAAGGCAAAACACAACATGTTTAAACCGGGAATTTTGCATGTTTGTTTTAAGCCCAATAAGTACAACCTGCTTATATGTTACGTTACTGACGAGCAACATGAAAAACGTAAAACCATATTTTAGTTTTATTATTTTTTTCAAATCCCCTAATCTTTCAAAATCAAATGTTCAGGTGATACACCCATCTTAAAATTCAATGTTTCACNAAATCCCCTAATCTTTCAAAATCAAATGTTCAGGTGATACACCCATCTTAAAATTCAATGTTTCACCATCTAACACTTATGCACGACTGTAGAAGAAACAGTTGTTTTAATTTCTTCTTATTATTAAATGTTAAATGTTATTTAAAAAAGAAGCTTCTCCTGGGTCTACATTTTCTGGGGGAGGCATACATGGTCTTCTGGTTAAATGAAGTTACTTTAACACAAAAACACAATAGATAAAGTACTCGCTGCAATGGAAGCGCAAATCTCTACAATTTGATACAAATCTCTACAATTTGATTTTTTTTTATAACAAACTGGAATTAACTGAAATCAGTAGCAGTCTGGAAGGTAGGAAAAGCAATTTTAAAATTTACAGCTAAAGCAGCATATTTTAGAAAACGGTTGTCAGTAGCGTAAACTGTACACAAATTTATAAACTGGGCTCAAACATGCAATATTGCCGGTATTGCCCTTGAAGGAATTATTATTCAGTGTGTGTGTAGGTATGTGTAGAAAGATACAGCAAAAAGAGTGTGTATTTTAGTATAATCACAGTTAGAGCTCATTTACTGAGAATTTGACGGAGTGGAAAGAGCTCAGAGAGACGGCAACATGAAGAGAAGAGTTAAAGCTGCGTCGGCCCTCTGAGGATTCATTCATATGAGAGAGAGAGATGGAGAGATGTGAGGACGAGAAAGAGAGAAAGATAGTTAATTGTAACAGTCACCATAGACTCCTAACAGTCTTGAGAGAACTCCAACATCATCATCTTTAATGATGAAGGACCAGTGGTGAACAATCGAGTTCACTTATACAAGTACTTGTACTTCCACCAAGATTTACTTTTACTCCACTACATTTCAGAGAGAAATATTCACTGTTTTACTCTGCTGTATTCATCAGATGACTGAAGTTACAAAATAATACATGCAAATGCAGATTTTATAATTTCATAAAATAGCACGTACATCTTTATTTCTTCTGTATTTATTTCATGTTTATTTCTTTCCTTTTTTGCATGTAGTAATCTTATTTATGTTTCTCGTTCCTTCCCTCTCTTTCTTTCCTTCACTATTTTCAACAATCGTTCTTTCTTTCTTTCTTTCTTTCTTTCTTTCTTNCTCTCTTTCTTTCCTTCACTATTTTCAACAATCGTTCTTTCTTTCTTTCTTTCTTTCTTTCTTTCTTTCTTTCTTTCTTTCTTTCTTGTGTCAGTACTCTGGAGGTTTTCACAACTAGAATTTAATTAAACTCAACTTTTACTCCAGATGCACGAGTACAATTTACTGCTGATACTCGTTCACGCTGACTTAATTAAAAATTTGAAAGCATTGCTTTTACTTGTAGTAACTTCCCACTGTATTCCTATTTTTACTTAAAAAATACTTTCAGTGCTTCTTTAACTACAGGAGCAGACATAAGGAAAGATACTGAAGTGAATTGTGTGTGTTTTCTGGTTGTATGCACACACATGCACAAACAGCATCCAAACTTGTCTGCATGTATCATAATGCGTTTTCTGCCTGTAGCTTTTCACTGCAAAGCAAAAAAAAACAAAAAAAAAACATCTTTTTTCACAACTTTTTCTTGCTCTGCTCCATGCTGTGGATGTCAGAGCTGGATCTGGATCTGGAAAGTTCACTGTACCATAGCAAACACTCCTATCCTTTTATTAGATGCAGTCGCTGACATTTGGAGGACCCGGTGCGGCAGGAACCACACGCTCCAGCAGCTTTTAGCAACAAGCAATTCTGCTGATCAATTGGCCTCTGTTGCCCAGTATTAACTAATCAAAGCATAACAGCCCAGGGCACCTGACACGGTTTCCAGCCAACTCACCAGAGCCAACCGATCATCCGGAACACCACTGATACACACTGGCCAATTGCCAGGCTGAGGTTTTGTAAATTAGCAGCTTTCACTTTTCAGATTTCAGCACTGGATCTTAAATTCAGTGAGATAAAGAAGAAGAAGCTCTGCTGTGAGAAGCTTCACATCGCTGTTTTTTTGCTTTCAAAATGAGGTATTTATATTCCAAAAGTAAAGTACAAAAATAAAACTCTCTCCAAGCGGATGAAAAAAATCTGTGCTTAGTACCTCCATCAAGGTAGTTATATTTTTGTGAGGGGGATGCATGGTTGACAGAAGAACCCATTCAAATTTGATCTTAATCTGTATACAGGGCTAGGAGTCTGAAATGTGATTTCTTAGCATTGTTTTTTTTTTTTTTTTTTTTTTTTTTTAGTTTTCATCAATTTCTTCAGAAGTAATACACCAATCTCAATGAAAAAATCAGGCATATTTATCCCATTATAGACTATCAATAGGTGCATAAACTATTGATTTGTATGATATAAATCTGTCTGAGTTGTTGTTTCTTTCTCTTCATGCTGGAACACTGGTTGGCGCTGTTGCCTCACAGCTGGGGTTGGAAGCCCATGTTGGCCCTGGTCCTCAAATATTTTCCTTAGTCGGCCTGGCAGCGTCTGATCGTAGTTTTGGAGAAATTTCTCCACCCCAAAACCTCCAACAAATGTCTACAGTTCTCCTGCTGTGATACTTGGAGATTCTTCGGCTACTGGAACATACACACACATCCTGTTCCAGCCCAACTGAGAAAAATATTTGTTTCATGATAGGAATTTCTTTGTCCTTTCAGTTATTTTACTTTAATTAAATGTTATATTCTTGTTAATATTTTGAATGAAAGATGAATGGATGAAAGACCTTTTTTTTCACAGCCCATTTTTGCTTTTATTTATCAAGATTGCCATATTAATGGAGGATGCAGTAGAAGTTAGGATCTGTCAGATGTCATTAGAACAAGGCGAATTTTGCTAGGCTTGTTCTGCCTCGGAGGAGATATGTGCTTTAAAGGACCATACTACCTATTTTGCATGTTTGAGCCTAATATATTAAATTTTTATATATATGTAACATTACTGACAATCATTTCATGGAAGGGTGAATTAAAAATTTTTTTCCTACCTTCCAGACCTCCATTGGTTTCAGTTCATTCTGGTACGCTATTAAAATCAACTTGTTGATACTTTAAATGTTCTTGGGATAGGTAATCCATCATCGTGAACAAGACGTGTATTCAGGTTTTTTGTAGAAGTTATGTAACTTTAGTGTTTAAGCGCAATAAAAAGCGTGGAGTGAATGTATGTCTCAGAATATAGAGTAGTCCCAAAAGAAGACCTGCATTTATCAAAAAATTTAAATGACCGTGACTTTATAATTTTGCGAAACTATTAACAGGTGAAACATCAGTTTTTAAGGTAGGTGTATCACTTGAATATTTGATTTTGAAAGATTAAGAGATTTTGCAAAACATCAGGAAAGCTGAAATACGGTTTTATCCTTTGGGAAATGATTGTCAGTAACCGTATGTGTATGAAAATTGAATATATTAGGCTCGAACATGCAAAATGGGAGGTATGGTCCTTTAATAGTACATCTGTAGCAAATTGACATGAAACTGTAGAACTAATGTCATGTTGCCAAACCAAAAAAAATAACAGCACAGACAAATATACCTTCAAGGCTGTGATTAGACACACTTTTTTAAGTAAAGCTGATAGTGGGGTTTTCTCTTGGTCTTTTATGTGGAGTTCTTCTATTTCAGTGGTCCATAGGTTTATTCATTCTTTGGGATGTTTTGGAGCTGAGGGATGCTCTTTGTGTTGATATTCTTCTGTTTTTTTTTTGTTTTTTTTTATTGAAGCCCTGTTTTGACGCCAATCTGAATTTCCTATGTGACAGCAGAAAAGGGAAAACAAATCCTGGAACTCTTTTTGTTCCATTCTGGTTTTTGAGGATTTTCCTATGGGGCCAGTCAGAGAAAGTACTCCCGTTATCAGACAGGATGAGACCAGTGAGGTGCGTTTGCAGTATTTTTAATTTTGTTTGTCTGTCTGGTTGAAGGAATTTCCTCAAAAACAGTCTGCATGTACACAGGTACCAGTTTATTTGGTGCATCTTTACCAGCTAGTACAATCCACTACAGTAGCCTTGCAATAACTTTTACAGTCTCAGAGAGGCGACTCAGTACATATTTTTGAAAAGCTTCTCAAAATCCATTTATTTTCTCTGGCTTTTATGTGATCTGTATCTGCCTTTTATGTATTTTGTGTATAATACTTTTATGAAATATGTCTTTTATGCATTTATGTGATTTGTATTCGTCCTTTACTCAGCAAATTTAATTAAATTATCTGATTTATTTTATTTTATTTTATTTTAATCCGTGTTGCTTTTGTCTATTGGTCTTTTACATATGGTATTGTGTAAAGCACTTTCTAACCTTTGTTATGAAAAGTGCTCTATAATAAAGTTTGTCATTGCTTATAAATCTATAAAACTGCATTAAATGTGTTTCTAGTGTCCAACCAGAAAAACTTTTCAATAGTACAATCCGATATAATAACGTTACTAACTTTCCTTGATGTTGAATCAGCACGTTTCTGATTAAACAACATTACAGCATACACGGCACAATGGTAGCATTTATTGCATGGTTATAGCATTGAGGTTCCATTAGTTTGTACTGGTGTGCCTAATAAATTAGTAACGTGTGTTTGTGTGTGTGTGTGTGTGTGTGTATAGTATTTTTATCCATCAGGCTTGTCAATGGAATTTAATTGTCTTCTACTCACTGACAGGATTTCTAATTTTCCTCTATCGCTGCATCCACAGTGAGTTTTTCCTTTTTTCTGTCATCCTGTTTCTCCTTCCTCTCTTTCTCTAATTATTTCTCTCTTCCTGTTTTATGTCAACTTTTGCTGTTTTTCATCTCTCTCCAGCTTCCTTTCATCCCCGAGGCACAGAGCCATCGTGAAAGAAAATATGAGACGAACAGTGGAATAATCCAGAATTTTAGACTCATCCTTTGCTCTTTCCACAGAGATCAGAGCAATATAAACCTCTGAATGTTTGAGGGAGGACAGTGAAAACCCTCATTTCTTCTTGAAATGTTCGCCTGTCATATCAAGACAAAGACTAAGACACTAACACTCTTTCTCCCACACTTTCTACCCTGTGTAATTATTTGCTGTTTTTAAAGAAATGTGCTTTTCTCTTGTTTCATTTTGTCCTCCATCAGGAGTGAAATTTGTACGACCACAAAGCCTGTTTCTTCCTCTAGAAACCCAGGAAATGTTGGTATATGAGTAATAATGTCAACTCAATTCAAGAATATTGCAGTTTATATCATTGTAATGTAGTATGTGGTATTTACACACTTTCTGCTAAATTTTGGATCGTCAAACCTGCATGATGAGCAGCTAAGTCTGAATTATATTCATCATTAGCTCCAAGGAGGTTATGTTTTCCTGTCTGTTGATTGCTGCTTGGTTTGTTCGTTTGTTAGCAGGATTGGTCAAAAAGTTTTGATGGATCAGGAAATTAAAAAAATAAAAAATTATTTCTTAATATTGTGAGAAAAGGTGGCTTATTTTTTTTAATTTATTTATTTATTTATTTATTTATTTTTTGTCAGTTTCCTTAAAAGTATTACACTAACCTCAATGAAAAAATCAGGCATATTTATCCATGATGGACTATCTACAGTATAGGTGCAATTTGGTCCAGATAATCTGATCCGGTGGATTAAAATATAGTTTTGGACAGGAGGCACATTAAAGGACCATACCACCCATTTTGCATGTTTGAGCCTAATATATTAAATTTTCATACACGTAACATTACTGACAATCATTTCCCAAAGCATACTACTGGAATGGTGAATTAAAAATGTTTTTCCTACCTTCCAGACTGCCATTGGTTTCAGTTCATTCTGGTACGCAATTAAAATCAACTTGTTGATACTTGAAACGTTCTTGGGATAGGTAATCCATCATCATGAACAAGATGTGTATTCAGGGTTTTTTTTCAAAGGTGCGTAATTTTAGCGTTCAAGTGCAGTAAAAAGCGTAAAGTGAATGTAAGTCTCCACCGGGGAATATAGTCCCAAAAGAAGACCTGCATTTATCGAAAAATTTAAACGACCGTGACTNCCGGGGAATATAGTCCCAAAAGAAGACCTGCATTTATCGAAAAATTTAAACGACCGTGACTTCATAATTTTGCCAAACTATTAGCAGGCAAAACATAGATTTTTAAGGTGGGTGTATTACTTGAATATTTGAGTTTGAAAGATTAAGAGATTTTGGAAATATCAGGAAAGCTGAAATATGGTTTTATGCTTTGGAAAATGATTGTTAGTAATGTAACGTATGAAAATTGAATATTATAAATAAATATTAGGCTCAAACATGCAAAATGGGAGGTATGGTCCTTTAATGAAATTGCTGTATGGTAACAATTAGGTCTAGAAACAACCACTGGGTGAGAAGATGCTGATTCAGCAGCATGCGAATGATTTTGACGTATCTTTAATAGTTGAAGACAGATGCAGAAAAAGCTTATGTTTACAGTCGTTTCTCATAGATTAAATAGAGTTTTATAATGAAGAGATAAAAAGCCTGACATCTCCTGCTGGATGTACTAAAATCACTGCTCTGCTTTCATGGGAAATGAACTAACATCACTGTGCCGGAAACTGAATTCCTGCTAATTTGATTTAAGAAAGAGAGAGAATCTTAGTTCACTGGATTAAAAAATGTTCAACATCTGCTCATCTGTCGTGTGAAGGTGTCACCGTGGACGCCGTGGCTGAGCTAATTAAACACACTTCAGCCAGCAGCACAAATGAGACCGAGAAAGATGTTATTGAACACATCGAGGGATGATGAATCGCAGAGGTTTGAGAAATGTGATGGTGAGTTTTCAGCTTTGCAGTGAATTATCCGTGTGTGTGTGTGTGTGTGTGTGTGTGTGTGTCTGTGGCCATGATTGCTGCTATATCATGTATGTGTGGATTTGTGCAAGTGGGAATGACACATAAATTACTGAGTTTAAATCCGAGTTTAACTTATAATGTGTGTGTGTGTGTGTGTGTGTGTGTGCATGTGTATATATATATATATGCATTTTATACATTTATATACTGTATGTGTATATATAAATGGAATATATATATCTATATATATATCTATATATAGATATATAGATATATATATATTTTTTTTTAAATTGCATTTTCAGATATCCGATACATATCTGATTGATTTCCACATATGAATGTAGCCTAAAGTGATATCTGGAGAATATCTGATTCCATGTGTTGTTTTTTTTACTGTTTCCCTTTTTATAACACACCTCTGATTTTTACAGGCCATGAAAGCAGAATAGAAACTCCAGCTAATACACAAAGCACAAAACAAATGTGTCACACACACAATCACAAATACACACAGAGACAAACGTTCGAAGAGGGAGACAAATATAGCTTTATAGAGAGAGGTAATTAACTTTTGGCAAATGATAATGCAGTGGAAGCCATAACAGGAAACTGATAAACCTTAGAATTAGCGGGTTTCCTGCTGCGTCCCAGAGAACGAGCTTCTGTTTTCTAAATGAGCTCGTGGCAGAACACCAGCGACGCCTCGCTAAATGTTTATTTGCTGGTTTTATTTCAACCATTGGAGGCCGTTAGAGGAAGAAACTCCCTGAGGATCACATCAGCCCCCTACCTCTCTATTCCTAGGCTCTGCACACACACACACACACACACACACACACACACACACTCAAGATGCAGCAAGCATTGTAATCCTCCTTCTCTGCGTAAAATATAATAAAGCTGGTTTGGAGCTTTAAAGAAGCTTTGAAAAATGACGTCTATAATGATTTCTATCTCATTTGTGTCCATTTTCACGTTTATCCATTTTGAAAAATAAACCCTTGTTTGCATGTCAGTTGTTTGAGGTCTAAATGGTGTTAACACGGGTATCAGATACGGGCCACTTAAAAACAAGATGTAAAGAGGCTATTAAGAATTGGATATTGTACAGTAATGTAAATGGAGAGAGAGAGAGAGAGAGAGAGAGAGAGAGAGAGAGAGATTATCTCAAAGAAACGAGTGTGTACATGCACAGACAGAAATCTCTTGTTTATCTGAGTGTGTTCTGCTATTGATTCTCTGTAAATTCCTTCCCAGCAGAAGCAACACAGAGAAACTCGTCCTGCAGAAAGAACACGTCTGCTGTGAAACAACTGGATTTCTGTTTTACATCATAACAGAAACCCAAACCTTTTCTGCCTGCAGATCCTGGGATGTATAATAAAGAACAGATGGAGCAGAGCCTCTGCCAGAAGTTCATCGATTCACCTCCTCTCCGCTCCCGATGAACACCTCCCCTCATTTTGCTTTTACTGTGAAGCTGTGCTGTGGGTGCAAGTAGGGTGAAGCCCACGGAGGCATGTCAATACACAGTGAAGTATAACCCCCCATCAGCCATTTTGTTCTGGACTTGTGGATAGTGGGGGGAGGCTTTTGAAGCACTCTNACCCCCCATCAGCCATTTTGTTCTGGACTTGTGGATAGTGGGGGGAGGCTTTTGAAGCACTCTGTTGTGAAATTTCATTTCACGCTTTGTGTGCTTATTGATTTATATCGGTCTTTACGTAATATCAGTAAAAAGCGATGAGTGAGAAAATTTTCAGCTTTTTCTTCTTCTTGTGTTAGTGTGTTGGATGATGAATTGAGTGCATATTACCGTGTCACAAATCCATACGCGTGTGTTTTACCTTTACTCTTAGAGGCCTGAGTCTCGGCCTCCTTGGGTGTACGGAAGCGCAAGGGTTCGCTCAGCGGGCTCGTCCCAGACATGCTGATGGACTGGACATGCACAATGTAGTCTGTCTCCTCCTCCAAATCCCATAATGCACAGGAGCGTGTGGTGGTGTTGACTTCCTGGATGAATCGCAGCATGCGCACGTCTTTCTTCTGTTGGAGGAGGAAGATGTTACACCAGGAAGATGATCATTTTATTTGCTCAGGAAGATCCACTCAGAGACGCAGATAAAGTATTGATTATCTGGTTAATATGCACCACAAAACCTCACTGTTTCACCTAAAAAAAATATAAAATGCATTAATAATAACAAAATTTGCCCTAAATTATAAATGGATGTATCATTCTGTCGTGTCCAATCTTTCGGTCTTGTTGATCCATATATTTTTAACAAGATATTCTTAAAACTGCCACAGATTTCACAGAAATTTGGTGGAAAGTTAGCATACAGGCTAAGAAAGAACTGATTCAGTCAATCACTGGACTTTGTTCAGCTGGTGTAATGAGTGGTAGACATTCATGTTAATTGGCTGGTGGTGGCCATAATATTTGAAAACACCTAAATTATCTCCAGGAATCATTTTGTACAAGGAAGAATTGTGCAAAAAATGACAGTAAGTCAGATTAATGACTGCTGGGTTACAGCCATTTATCATGTTGCTGTGGCCCCACAGGTGAAGTACATTTGTCAAATAAATTTGGATGTAAATTTAATTCTTTTTACATGTGACTAAATGTGCAATAAATGTGTTATAACTTTAAGTGTCTCAGTGCTGCAGCATTTTTCTCTCTGCACACACACACACACACACACAGACACACACACACATCTCAGCATCACTGTGAACAGCTGACCCACAGTGACACTGCAAATGTCCTGCTGAATCATGTCACCCTGAAATATTGTGTGTGTGTGTGCGCGTGTGCATGTGTGTGTGTGTTTAAATCCATAAAGTCATGAGATAGCAGCTTGTGTCATGTACAGTAATGTCATTCATATTTGCAGGTGTACAGAGAAATGCACGTGTGTAGGTGTGTGTGTGTGTGTGAGCTTGTATGTTAATGTGTGCGTGTGCATGTCAGCATTCAATGATATCACGTTTCTCCTTTCACAGACTGTCAGACTCTGTAGCTGTCAGAGAGCAGACAGGCGGTCTGACAGGACTGCTCTGGGTGTTAGAGCATCCTGCGATAATTCCCATAATGCATTGTGACTAAGAGCAAAGGAGCAACGCGGTACAAAGAACTGGACAATCAGCGATGAAGCAGATTAATATAACTGCTTGTAAATACACTCTATTTGTTCATTTGTGTGTATATGTGTGTGTGTGTGTGTGTATATATATATATATATACACATATATAGTATATTGTGTGTGTGTGTGTGGTGATCACCTGCTGTGTGATGGCAAAGCCAATGACGGGGTCTCCCTCTGGGATGTCCCATGTCACCACAGCAGAATTTGCTTTCACCGCTTTGATGGTCACATTGACAGGAGGCGACAAGCTATCTGTAAACGGAGAGAGAGAGAGAGAGAGAGAGAGAGAGAGAGAGAAAGAATGTGAGAGAAAATGTGAAATACAATCTGTTCTGAGTTCGAGTTGAAGAAATGAAGAAAAAGCAGGATCAGATCCAATATGAGGTGTAACTGAGTAGAGAGAGAAAGAGAGAGAGAAAACACACACATAATATCTCAGAGTGTTGCAGTGGTTCAGCAGGTACTGTATCACGGCGTGATGTGACATGAATGGATGAACGCAGTCTGTGAGGTAAAGGCACTTTTGAAAAGTGAAAAATAAGACTCGGTATGTTTGAACGTCTGCTTTAATTGCTTCGTGTTCAAAATGTAAACACTCAGGGGTGTTAAATGTTTGATGGTGTGTTCACAGACTTGGAAATCACATTTATGACTACAAAAATACTCCCTTTTTTTCCCACGGCGGCTGCCGCCACATCACAAACCATTCAGCGAGTTTCCACCACAAAAACATTGGTGATCGGCCGGAAAAATCAGTTCCAGTATTACTTCTTCTTCTTTTTTTTTATTTTGGCACCAAAAACTTGCTCTTCTGGAACAAAGCAATGTCACAGGCCCAGAGGCAGAAGATGCCAGGTGTTGGTTACCTGAACTTCATTTTTTTTTTAAACAACCACCAGCAGCAATTAGCAGCATTTCAGACAGGAAACAAACACAGCAATTCAGTGAAAGACACTGATGCATGACACACATCAGGTAAACTGTAAAAGTTTGTAGCTTAAAATGAAAATTTTACTTCAGGCTTAGCAGTCTCAACAGCTACACAGTACTCATCCCTTCTCTCTCTCTCTCTCTGAAACTGTTTCATAATAATAGTCTTAAGTCCCTGTTAAATTCCACTGCTTCCTTTTCCGGGGGAGTGTTATGTCAGCCCTCTGTCAGCAATCAGGAAAAATCAGGAAGCTGTACCTCAGAACGAAGCACAAATGCATTCAAATGAAATGTAAAAACAACGTTTCTGTGTGGAATTTCAGATACACCCACGTTAAGGCTGTGTTGATCAATTTTTGGCAACTAGGGAGCAGAAAAATTCAAAGTAAGATGCCAGACACACAGCCTTGACATAATATCAGTTTCTCACGTTGCCATGCCTACAAATCCAGATGGTCGTGTTTCTGACCATCTGATGAATGTAAATCCAACTTCCACTCTTCTGTTAGCTCTGATGTTATCCCCGTCAAATCCTGAAAAAAAAATATTTGGCTCTTTTACTTCTAGTTGCTTGGTATTCCTCATCAGCTAATCTGTAACTTTGTCTCTCAGTCAGTACATATATTTGATGTATATTTGACATATATTTGACAGCCTGATACGGTTTTACATGAGGGGGCTGCTGAGAGGAAACCACGTCTACGCAATGAGTGACATTTAGAAAAAATGATTCCAATTGCAGGTTTTCTATAAATAATAATGTATGTGTATGTGTGTGTGTGTGTGTGCGCGCGTGCATGTGTGTATGTTTTAAGCAAGGTGTCATGCTTCATGCACCAAGTGCACCTCTAGTTTAATTAGGGTCACAGGCTGCAAGGTTTTGGAATAATGAGTTGGTTTCATTATGTAAGTGTGTAACTGTGTGTGTGTGTGTGTGTGTGTGTGTGTGTGTGTTGTGTGTACTTTGGTGGCCTCAGCTACTAGTGAAGACATTTCTTTAGTAATTCTACATTGTGGTCCAATCTGCACTGATTAGTGGAACAACGCATGCACACACACACACACACAGAGTGGCAAGTTGTTTTATCTTTGCATAGCTAAAAATACACATAATATTGCCTAAATTGCATCAAAAATGTTGAAGAAAAGATGCTTTTTCTTTTTATTTACATTTATATTTATTTTATTAAATGCCTGAGGATGCACACGGCATTTACAGCATTAATATCGTGAACTGTCAGAAGTTCAAACTCCAGGCTGAATTTGTTGAGAAGATATGATATGAATTTGATTTAAAATATACTAGAAACATGAAATAAATTGTTTTTGGCCAAATAAAGGTTTTGGAGAACAGTGTAAAAAAAACAAAAACAAAAACAAAAAACAGCTATTTAAAAAGAAATAAAAGAATTCTATTGAATTTTGAATTGAAATTTCCAGGGATAAAAATCAAAGAAATCTTTTAAACTAAATGTGAAAACAGAGTTTCTGCACCTTTAATGAGGAATGTGTCATATTTTATTAAATTTGCATATTATCGTTGCTGTAATGAACTCTGTGTGGTGAATTATGAGCTTGCAGTAGATTAAAATTAAAACTGTATGACTCAGTACACACTTTTGGGATTTCCATACATGTGTAATGCATGCATGCATTAAGAGCACACTAAATCCACGGCGGGTTTAAATCTAAAGACTTGATGCCGTGATGAACGTCCTGACGAAAGTGAGATGACAGGATGAAGACCTGCTGAAGCTCGTCTTCATCACGGCGAGTCTCATGTTTGCAGAAGCTGTACTTTTGTTTACCGTCCGCTGTTTGTTTGACGTTTCCCTGAGGGAAGGGCGTCTCGGGCAAAGAGGCAGGGAGGATGATGAGAGTAAAGAAGTCAAAAATCAAACTCATTATTTCTCTCTCTCTCTCTCTCTCTCTCTCTCTCTCTCTCTAATGCTCACACCAATCCCGAAACACCAAGAAAATACACAATGACAGTTACGTTTAGCTCCTGCAAACCCTTAGGGAATACATTAATTTCTCAGACTCTGACACACGCACACACACACACATTATAAAAAAAAAATAAAAATGACAAATGCCCATCTTGTCTCTCTCCTTAAGCTTCAGCAAGATAATAACCGTATAAAAAGACTGATGGGATAGTAAAGAAGGAAAATCTTAAAAAGATGAGTTTTAACACTGAACTGAACTCTGTTGACTACATGGGCAGAAAGATATTTTTTTAGACGTTATAATAACATCAGTCTGGTGTAATTTTTGTTTTTATATCTGTTTGATCTATATGGATACGATTCTGAAGCTTCTGTGCCTCTGTTTCTCATATCTCACATCTTTTCATTCCAGTATTTTTTCACAGAACTTATTGAGTTAATAAATCTTCTAAATCTGATATAATGAGAGATATTTTATGATATCTCAAATGTCCGTGATGTTTGTAATTGCAATGTAGCATTTCTTGCTGTAATTTTCTGAAGTTTTGCGATCTTTATTGCTGACAGTCTGAGTGTATTTTTGCTCTTTAACGTCTTCGCCAAATCACGATCATGGTCTCTCTGGGACAACCAGATGAAATACGTCATGAATTTTTAAAAAAGTAGACATATTCCAGATTAATTGCAGGACAAAGAGACGAGGTGCCGAGTAAAGTTCAAGGAAGGACTTGATATTTTTAAATCTTGGAGGAAAAAATATCCTCACTCTTTCACTTTCTCCCCAGTTTTCTAAAAAATAATGTTGAGTCATCTCTTTGTGTGTCCTCATGTCCCATGACTTCTGGTCACTTGTCCTTTTTTTGGCTATCTTTGTCTGTCTCTCTCATGTGACTGCGTTACACTGAGGGACAAAAGAAGAGACGTTTGTCTTTAAATATCAACAAGACATAAGAGTCATCTCTAATGAAACACCAACAGATGTGTTCATAAACTCTCTTTCATCACAGTGTCACTCTGTCCGCCTCACACTGAGAGACGGGGTGACTTTGAGCCATGACGGATGTCCCTGGTGCGCGTGTGTGTGTGTGTGTGCGCTTGTGTGTGTGTGATGATCAGAGCAACATTCTAGTTGTCTGTTCCATACAGAGCAGTGTGAATCATGACAGCTCCCTATCTGCCCTCATTAGAGAACTCACGTGTGTGTGTGTGTGTGTGTGTGTTTAGCAAAGTTGAAGTTTCACAACACACACACACACAGNACGTGTGTGTGTGTGTGTGTGTGTGTTTAGCAAAGTTGAAGTTTCACAACACACACACACACAGAGCTACAGTAAATCTTGTTCCATAAAGTCTATCATTTAATGAATGTTCGTCTCTCTCTCTCTCTTCATCATTCCCTCGCATGCTCCACTGTTCCTCCTCCTGCACCTCCTTCACGCCTCTTCCTGACCCTGCTCTCCCTCTGTTCTCCTCTGGATCTCTTTTCAGTTTCTTTACATCTCTGCTCTGTTGCCAAAACTGGCCAAAGTGCAGTTTAGTAGTGATTTTTTAAGTGGATTTATGGATGGGGAGTATTTACTGCAGCTGGAGAACAGGTACCTCTTGGATGAGGTCTTATTTAAGGGACCGTACTCAAAAAGTGTGCCTTGGGGACAGTTTATCACTCACTTATGCTTAATGTTGGGGTACCTCAGGGATCTGTATTAGATCCTATCTTGTTCAGTGTGTATATTAATGATATGCCCACAGTGTGCTCTGAGATAACAACACACAAATGTATGCAGATGATGCTGTTCTGTATGTTCATGATGAAACAAAGCAAGCACGAGCTGAGCGCTGAAATCAAAGGTAATGTCACATTTCTCTGAATGGTTGGCTTCCTCCTGCTTACATCCAGAGGAGGTTAGACATAAAGTAACAATACTTTTACTTGAGAACAGTAACAGACAGAAACTGTTCTCAAGTAAAAGTATTGTTACTTTATGATAATAGTAACTCAAGTATAATTAAGAGTAGTCACCAAAATAATTACTTCAGTGAGAGTAAGAAAGTATCTATTAAAAAGATTACTTTAGTGAGTAACTTTGATCAAGCTTATTCTTTGGAATAATCAACAAGCTATAAAGTGCTCATCTGAGGAAAAAAAATGCAAATTAGCCATGTGTAGCTTCTAAATCATATCATATAAAGAAACAGTAGACAGTAATAAATCAAATATTTACCATGTAACAAATCATGACAATTCTGGCCTGGCCCCAAGACAGTTAGCTAGGTTAGCTTAATGAATTTACTCAGAATAGAACAGGAAAACCTGAGTTAGAATTAGCAGCAGCAGCTAGTTAAGTAGCTAGGTTAGCTTCATCAATTTATTCAGAATAGAACAGAAAAACTTGAATTAGCATTAGCAGCAACAGCTAGTTAAGTAGCTAATGTTGCAGCTTACCACCACGTTTCCTCAAGTTCCATGTTGAGTCCTTTTTAGTTTAAATGTCCACATTTTTTTTTTAGGTAGACAAAGACACAAGGCATTATGTAGCTGTTGGTTTTGGTAGACTGAACAGGAATCAGCGTTTACATGTGTGACCAGAGATGTGCCTCTTCTAAACCTCCCGCTGTTGATTCCACCATGACTGTTCTGCTCTGGGTGAAACCATGGAAACAGATGGTGGGGGTGTGGCTACTTCGGAACTGAAGCAGACAGTGTGTAATGAGAGAAAAACTGAAAGAGCACTGAATTCAAAGGATGAAATCAAAAGTTAATTAAGTTAAACCACCAAATATTCCCAGACAGGATTCTCTAAAAATCATGGCCGCCAACAATCAATCAGCATGATTGCACGTCACTATGTATTTTGATGCCAGCCAAGATCTAGATACAGATTTCCAAATTCTACAATTGAAACAACAGCTTTAGATGACACTGTATGCAGCACATCTGAAGGCATTCTGGGTTTAAATTAAACTCATTTGTTGTAGGTGAAATATATAAAGCAGAAAAGCGAGCTCTATATGGCTCTTTTTACTTATTCTCTGTCCTGCCATTTATTTCAAGCAAGAACTGGCGGCGCTTATTCGAAATAACGTTTCCCATATTTCTTCTCCCTATTCTCTTCTGCTTTTGTGATCGTATCTCTGATTATATCGACTAACCTCAAACATGGGAAGGCCATTTTTAACCTATTTGGCTGCAGCACACTCTAATAGCACAGCCAAGTGGAAGTTCTCTAGCACTGTGTAATTCCCACTGATGCCCGTGCAGACAGCTGTGGGTTTGAGGCTGAGAGATCATGAAAGTTAGCAGAGAGGCACGCTAACTTCCACCGTCCACCGTGGGGAGATAGTGATTTGTACCACCTTATTACAGCTCTGCAGTCTTGCACTTGCGTTGCTGAAAGTGGGGCCCTGGGCTGATTCTGCTCTCCTGGATGATAATGAGGAGGTCTGTACACTTGTGAACTAATGCTGCATTCCAGTCACAGTGGCATGTCGTATAATTTCCCAGATGAAAATTCCATTTTCCAACCTCCAAGGTTTCCAGCCAAATGCAAGCAAAAAAGGCATGGCTGAATGCCAATAAATCCTGTAAGATTAAATAAACTTAGTACTAAAACTAACTATAATAAAGTTAGGTGACAGGACAGTTTGGTTGGATTGTGTTACAATATTAATCACAGTGGTTATTAAACATTTGTGCAGAGAAATAAATGTTCTGAAATGATTTACACATATATCAATGGCAAACAGTTATGCACTATAGATAGTTAACTTGGCGATATATTTTGACCTTTTTATTTCAATGTCATGCAAGAAAAAATGCTTTATGTGGCTGTTAGCTGATCATTTCCATTCACAAAGCTCGCTTCCACGGGCGCCGCCATGTTGAGTGATGTCANGTTAGCTGATCATTTCCATTCACAAAGCTCGCTTCCACGGGCGCCGCCATGTTGAGTGATGTCATACGTGAAGTCTGGGTAGATAAATTTGGTCTGAGTTTCCAAGCCGGAACTCCGACTTCAAGTACCATTTCAGCGCATTTTTTTGAAGTAGGAGGTTGGAAAATTTTGAGTTCTGAGTTAACTGGAACGCAGCATAACAGAAACAGGCTGTTATGCTGCGTTTAATACCCACTGTGATTAATATCATTGTAGCACAATCCAACCAAACAGTCCTGTAATCTAATTTTACTTTAGTTAGTATTTATTACTAAATATACATAATCTTACAGGATTTATTGGCGTTCAGCCATGCTCTTTTGTTTCCATTTGCCTGGAACCTTGGAGGTCGCCGGAATTTTCAACTGGAAAATTCCACATCCTACTGTGACTGGAGCAGCAGCAGCATTGAATATTCAATGATTATCTGGCATTTGAAAGGCAAATACAGGCCTCGATGTTTGATACTTTCTGTTCTTTCCATTCGAGTCACTTTGGATCACTGTGCTGCTCCTAATTCATGTTTAAACTGCTTTGTGGCTAATAGTAAGTAAACAGTCGCTTTGTATGGGAGGCGTAATAGCTGGCAGGTGGGTCTGAAGAGCGAAGCGGCGTGCATTTAAAGGAGCACTTCAGCAGTGGGAAAAAAGGAACCAGAGATAACAGCTAGAAAGCGTGAAGGGNAAGCTAACGATGGCGCTGGGGGAGTTTACAGCCGGTGCCACTTGTTTTCTCACTTGCATGATACAGAGCGTCAGAGGTGTGTGAGCTCTCAGGGGTTACCAGCTCCCCTCGTTCATATTTAATGTGCCATGATAAGCCATCAGGATTTTCTGTGCTGATCTGAACTCGCCCTTCCCTGTGAGGCGAGAGACCTTAGCAAGTGGGTCTCTCCTTGCAGGAGCACACACACACACACACACACACACACACACACACACTTACACACATAAGTTAGAGCATCAAAGTGGCGAGCAGATGAACACGAGGCTGTAATGCGTCTCGTTTGGCTACTAAAGCAGGTGGTGAATAATTTAGGATCTGCTATCTAAAGTGTTATAATGCATAGGAGTCATATTGTAAGGTGCCATCCTGTTTTATAATGGATGGCCTCATATTGCCGATTTCATTAAAGGAAGAAGAAGTGGAGACAGGCTTTTATTTTAACGCTTGTTACTCCTGCTTGAAAAGATCCACCTCCTACTGTTCTGNGACAGGCTTTTATTTTAACGCTTGTTACTCCTGCTTGAAAAGATCCACCTCCTACTGTTCTGCTGCCACTCCACCTATTCTTCATGTGACTGTCAGAAATTATGAACAAAACCACAAAAGGGAGCTCTGTGCAGATATCTTCTTTGGTTCATTGTGCCGCCGTTTATTTCATTCATCAGCTACTGGAGCTTTTTTTTTTTT
>VXCM01006512.1:0-16194 GCA_014773175.1 Lucifuga dentata | reverse complement strand
TGTGTGTGTGTGTGTGTGTGTGTGTGTGTGTGTGTGTGTGTGTGTGTGTGTGTGTGAAGCCCACAGCGACCCCAGCTTCTGCACAAGCTTCAGAGTGAGAGAGGAAGCCTGTTCATAATATCTTATTTAATCACTAGCGCAGGATTCATACACATTTAAAACCCCACCTCTCGGCTTAAACTGATCCCATGTTTGCTTAACTTTTTCCTGAACCCATTTCTTACCCAGTGCACTCCCACGCACACTCAACCATTTCATTTCACAGCACAAACCACAAGAAGCCACTCATCAGGCAGTAATGGCTCTAATGACTTTGGATGAGGTCTGGTCCAGCAAAGGAGGAGCACATGATCAGGTGCAAAGTTGCTCCATCAAAGCCTCCGTTTAATCCATCAGGAGTCCTGCTCTCTTCCTCTCATCCGATTGCCTTATCTTGCCTGGTGAAACAGTACTCGGAGTTACCGCTGCCCACTCGTCGATTAAATATGCATACAGTGGCCCACGCAAACAGTCGCTAGAGCAAAGATTCCCCCTCATAAATAAAGCCTCTGTGATGAAGCTTTGAACAGCTTTTCCCACTTTAAAACAAACACACGTCTCTTGATTTCACCACTCAAGTCGACCCCGTGAAATTTTGACCTGCTCACACTGTAAGATATAAGAGATGGAATCTGAGTACAATACCTGCACTTGAGATGCTTTAGATGCTTTACCTGCACTTGAGATGCCTGGTGCTGCATGCTGTGGAAGCTTTTCAGTGTGTGTGTGTGGGAGTGCCAGTCCCGTGTCAGACAGCCCGCGCAGTCCCCTAGCTTTGTCCCTAAAAAGTGTTTCTGCACCTTTTTGTCCCACCCGCTTCGTAGCCTGCTGCCTGTGACGTGCATAAGAACATTGTCTGGTGGCGGTGGGGGGAGGTTCTGTTTTTGCATGCTTCATTCTCCTCTACTGCCCTCTCCTTCCATATGTGTGTGAGAGGGAAAGTGTGTGTATGTGTGGACTAAGAAGGGGATATACTTTACAAAACACATCCATAACCACAATGATCTTTTCACATTTATCTGTGAGTCAATTTGTTGCTTTGGCTAAATATGCAGCACTTTACTACCTCTTTATAATAGTCTCAAAGGGACTCAATGGAGTCCCAACAACAGCATCAATAACTTACAAGCAAAATTCTTTTGTTATCAGCTTGGTGGCCCAAACTTTCACCCTCCACTTTACTTTTTGAATCATGCCAGTGATAAAGTTACACAAACAACAATTCCTAACTGTCTCCAAAACAGTTTTAGTGAGACTGAAGCTGAAGTTATATTGCTTGCTGCTGATGCTTACACACAGTGTTGAATTGGTCTTTTAAAATCCCTTAGCAATTTAGCAGTGTAAGCAGCAAAATACTTTGCTGGTTAAAAAGATAGTCCATGATGACAGCTGTGTGGAATATTTTCTTCTTCATGCCTACTTCTCTCAGGTTTTGCTATATGCAGAGATTAATTCTGCATCACCAACAACCCAGTCTATAGCTACTGCTCTGAGCTCGCTAAAGCTGTGTTTTGGGAAAACTAAGGGTGTTTTTTTGGAACTTTAATGAGGATCCTGATATGAATAAGACCATGGAGTAAGGGCCACAACAGAGGCGTTGTCTGGAAGCTGTTCAAAGAAATTCTCCTGGTAGGAACTTAATATTTTTGCCATTGGGACATTAGAAGTGACACCTAGAGTCCTTTGGAGCTATAAAACACTTATCTATATGATAAATGGTGACATGACCAGGTTGACTTGCCCCCCCCACAGAGAACTGATGAAAATCCAGCATGTGATCAGTTTCATTCTCAACAATGCGTCCCACTGAGATTTCCTAAATGATAATAACAGCAAATGGTTGCAGAGGAAAGCTGCACTCTATTTTTACTTTATTCATTTTAAGCACAGACAGCACAAAGACAGCCCACTGAATTGTCAAGAGTTTCCACACCAGGGGAACTCTTAGTGATCTCTCAAAGTTCTTGACCAACAGGATGTTAATAGTCTTTAAATTTAGCGCTCAGCAAACACATAAAGGACTCAACCCAAGCAACTAATTTGCTTCTGGAAATTGGCCTCGCTGATAGCTTACGGTCTTCTACATTAAATGCAGATCAAGCAGAAAATCAGTATTAATCTAATGTCTTTGTGGACATTCTAGTGCATCTATGTTCCTGTGAGTTTCACCTCAGCGGAGGGAGGCTTTCTTTATTTCAGTGTGCGTATGCATGTGTGTGTGTGTGTGTGTGCTATTTGTGTTTGGCTAGGGAACAGGATTTGTATGGTGTGTAATCATTTTTTTTTTACAGGGGTGGAGGGGAGTGAGGGGCCTTGAAATGAAGCATTAGTCTAAAGTTATGGAGGCTACAGTATAGTGAGCTTAGTAACTCTTTGAAGCATTTCTCCTGCTGCCTCAGACTTCAGGAAGCTCTGACTGTGCGGCTCACTGCCTGCCTGCATGCATGCTGCATTAACAGCCTGGTCACACCTGACAGGATAGCGATATCTTGAGAGGCACTGGAGGCAAGAGTGAAGTGGATTGATTGGCTGACATTGCATTTTTTCCATAGGGACATCACTGATTGTTAAAGGACCATACCGGCGATCATGCATGTTTGACCCCAATATAACCTGCACACGTTACTGACATTTTCTAAAACATAAAACTGTATTTTAGTTTTCCTGTTATTCTTATAGATCCTCTAATCTTTCAAAACCCACCTTAAAATTCAATGTTTTGCCTTCTAACACTTTTGCATAATTGTACAAGGCACAGTCATTTTAATTTCTCGGTAAAAGCTGTCTTCTTCTGGGACTATATTTCTTGGCGGAGACATACATTGTCTTCTGCACAGCTCTACGTTAGATCGGTTAAATAAAGTTACTTTGGCAAAAAACTTAATAGACGTGTTGTTTGCTGTGATGGATTATGTCTCAAGCGCGTTTCAGGTCTCTTCAAGTTGATTTTAATAGTGTACTAGAATAAACTGAAACTAAATGGCAGCCTGGAAGGAAGGAAAAAAATTCTGAAATTTGCCGCTAAAGTGGTATATTTTGGGAAATGGTTGTCAGTAACATAACGTGTATGTGGTTTTTATACATGCACAATTGCCGGTATGGTCCTTTAAGGTTGTGTCTAACATTACATAGGTTTACCTCCCATGTTATCAGCATAAACCAATGACTTACTTTTGAAGTGGCTGCTGTCTGTTGCCACACCAGAGAGATCCAAACTGTTGTGAGTGTATGAAACACCTGGTGTGCGTAGGTTTGTCTCATTATGAATCCTCTAGAGAACAGAAAGTGACGTTTCTCAATTTCACTATATTTGGAACAAATAGAATTACTTGGCAGTTAGGGCGAACAGCAATAGTAATGACGGGAATACTTTTAATGAACTCTATTCTTCACTGGATGAATATTTTTAAACCGTTAAGTATTGGCACAAAAACAAACTGTAGGCTACACATTCCCTGGTACAGCTATAGACAATATTTTTAAAAATACTGCTTCATGAAATTGCTTTTATTGAGCTACATCAAACACTGCTGCTTTTTTATTTTTCATTTGGATTTTTCCTTTGCCGACTAGCACCCTTTGTGTTTGGAATGACTCAGTCAGACTCTGACCAATGTGAAGTCAAACATGAAGTGTTTTGAAGTGGCTTCTAGTGCAGACAATAATTGCCAGGAACAAAGAACTGCAAAAAAAATAATTGCTCATTACCAAATGATGCCTAAATGTTGGCAACAATGCAGAATAGGACACCACAGCTAAACTCAAACTCCATGAGCAAACAAATTAAAGGAAAAAGACATCGTAATTAAGATGAACATTTTGACTCTTAGGCTGGATTTACACTACAAGTCTTGATGCTCAATTCCGATCTTTTGCCTATATCTGATATTTTGAGCATATTTACATTTTCGTTTTTAAGTGGCCCATAACTGATACCTGTATTTACACGACTTTGACCTGAAGCAGCCGGGATGCAGCTGTGCATGCGTACATTTCTGAGATGGATGTAAACAAAATGCTTCATTGGATGAAGATGAGAGAACTATTTAAAAATATGATCAGCGGGTTAAAACTTTCACACCATGCAGAGAGAAATATCTGATTTGTTGTGTGAGCATTTATCTCTCCCATCTGGCACGTATTTTCATTGGTTAATCATGGAGGAGAAGCGGGTGGAGTCAGATTTTTACTGCTGTAACTGGAGCCTGTTATCACACACTAACACGTCTATTTGGCATAAACACACATCAGTAACATGTCTATTTGACATAAACACACATCAGATATATATAATATGTCCTCTACTTCTATTTGATCGCTTACATCATCCACATACGGACACGGTGGAACATTACATCGGAGTCTGAATGGGAGGAAATTCCATCTGTGTATTTAGACATCAGTCGAATATCCGATACCTATTCGATTTATTTCCACATATGAAAGTGGCCCAAATCGGATCTGAGAATATCTGATTCCATGTGGCTTTTTACTATTTACATCTTCAGGAAGCATATCTGATACGTGTATGTGAGCAAAAGATTGGAATCAGGTCACATGTGCGTGATCGTGTAAATCCAGCCTTTGAAGTGCAGCACAGAATGCATGTTTCCTGCATTCATTAGGTGTAAAAGGATACATTCATATACTGTATATGTTTGTGTTGTGATAAACACCAAAACAAATACTAATGATGATTAACTATTTATAGCTTGGATCTAAAAATTTATAGGAAAGAGGTCAGGGAATCAGCTCTATTCAGATTCCCTATTGTCATCTATTTCCATGTTTGTTTGATTACAGTGTTGGATGTTGGAAACAGGTCAGGTCATTTTGTATTTGTATTCAGCTGTTTGGAAGTGCTGGAGCATAAAGCTCCATCTGACCAAGCATGACAGACACAACTGGGTTCTAAAAACACCAAGACTCCAAAAACACTTGTTAAAATCCACATTCTGATTTGGTGTTTTTAACCACAAAAGGAAAATGGAGAACCTTGCATGAATCTTTCACATGCACCAATATTTCTTGAAAAGACACTGGCGCTTACAGGGACCTTTCTGTCTTTCAAAATGAGTTTGGATTATGAGCTCTGGCAGGTCACAGAGAGGTGAAGACCAGGAGCAAGAGAGGATTTTTCAGAAGTCTGGTATGGGGAGGAAGGGTGGATGGAAGGAGAGTGAGGCAAGCAACAGCAGTCTTTATTCCTGTGTCAGCTTGATAGGATTGGGATTCTGGCCCAGGGAGAGGAGACGCAAGACCTGAGCCTGAACAGCAGGGGATGGTAAGATTAAACTGGAGAGGAATAATTCACAAACAGACTCAAGAAAACCTTTTAACCTCTCCTTCATCTTCGTTGCGATATTTTGATTGACTTTCTATTGATGCAGAAACGCTGGTTCAACTCGCACATGGAGCAACTGTAGCTCTTGGATGACTGTGTTCCTGCTCATAATCCCATTACAGCTCCAGGGATTCTGAGTTCATTTGTAGCTTTGTGCAAAGACACACTCCCATCTGACAATGGAGAAAATTGGAACTGGCAGCAACTAACTGACTCAAAGCTTCTTATGGAGAAACATGGATAATGGAGCCGTTTTACTGACCAAAAATGAATTTTAACAGTAGCATCACGGGCACGGCCACCTTCGCAATAAAGGGCTTTTTGGGACTTTCGTTACCATTTGTTAGTTTAATAATTGTGATTACTTTATCCTATATAGGAATGTTTAAAAAGTTAAAGGACCATGCTACCCATTTTGTATGTTTGAGCCTAATATATTCAATTTTCATACACATAAGGTTAGTGACAATCATTTCACAAAATATACTATGTAAAACAAAAAAAAAAAAAAATTCCTACCTTCCAGACCACTATTGAGTTCACTGACCGCTATTCAGTTCATTCTGGTACGCTATTAAAATCAATTTGTTGATACTTGAAACGTTCTTGGGATAGGTCATCCATTATCATGAACAAGCTGTACTGTATATTCAGGTTTGTTTTCAGAAGTTACATAATTTTAACATTTAAACACAATAAAAAGCGCGGTGTGAATGTATGTCTCCACCGGGGAATGTAGTCCCAAAAGAAGACCTGTGTTTATTGAAAAATTTGAACGACCATGACTTCATGAGGCTGTGTAACTATTAGCAGGTGAAACATCAATTTTTAAGGTGGGTGTTTCACTTGAATATTTGATTTTGAAAGATTAAGAAATTTTCCAAAATATCAGGAAAGCTGAAATACGGTTTTATCTTTTGGGAAATGACTGTCAGGAATGTAACATGTATGAAAATTGAATATATTAGGCTTAAACATGCAAAATGGATGGTATGGTCCTTTAAGNTGTAACATGTATGAAAATTGAATATATTAGGCTTAAACATGCAAAATGGATGGTATGGTCCTTTAAGGCTGGAAGAGTTAGGAGTGCTGTACCATAACATTTTTGTCAGGATAAGGTTAGCTGCATTTCGTTTTAGTGTGGATGCACCGTCCTTGTATGTACTCAGTCTATTTATGTAGTGTGCATGTGTGTGTGTGAGTACTGCCTGCACCAGCTGCTATGTGAACGAGGTGAAAGGCAGGAGTGTGTAAATGAGCAAAGGCACAAGGCAGACCTGACTCCTCTCTCAAGGAGGAGACCACATCCAGGTCTCTGTGGGGCAGATAAAAGAAGTAGGGTCAGGAATACAATTACAGTCAATCTGCTTCCTCCCTCCCTCCCCGCCATCTCTGTCTCCACCCTTCCTCCGTCACCTGCCTCTGCTTGACTGACTGAGGAATTATTGGCTCATTAAAAGAAATTCAGTCTCTTCATGCTCTCCCTTTGCCCATAAAGTGAGCTTACTTTGACTTGGTTTCTTCCTTCTTCGTTTTCTTTATCTGTAGTTCTTTCTTCATGCACTAAAACTGCACTGTTGAACAGCTGCTCTTAAAGGAGCATACTGGTGATTTTGCATGTTTGAGCCTAATAAAGACCACTGGCGTACACATTATGTTACCGCCAACCATTTTCCAAAACATACTACTGGAACAGTAAATACTAGAATTGTTTTTCCTACCTTCCAGACTGCTATTGGTTTCATTTCATTCCAGTATGCTATAAAAAAATCAACTTGTAGAGACTTGACATGCTTGAGATACGTAATCCATCACAGTGAACCAAATGTTATTCTTACTTTTTTGTCGAAGTAGTTTAATTAAGAAATTAAAAATTATCATGCCCTCCACATTCAGATATACATGTTAACAGGTGAAACATTGAATTTTAAGGTGGGTGTATCACCTGAACATTTGATTTTGAAAGATTAGGGGATTTGGCAAAATAACACAAAAACAAAAATACAGTTTTATGTTTTGGAAAATGGTTGGCAGTAACATACAAACATGGGAAATCACCAGTGTGTCCTTTAAAGCCCCAGTATGTGTCATATGAAGTATAACTTTCAGGGCAAAGAGAAATCTTGCTTCTGATATCTCCCCGGGTGGCATGGCGACTTGGTGGTTAGCACTGTTGCCTAACAGCAAGAAGGTCGAGTCCGACTGTGGCCTTTCTGTGTGTCTGCATGTTCTCCATGTGCTTGCATCAGTTTCCTCAGTTTCCTCCGACCTCAACACATGCTGGTTTGGTGAGTTTGAAACTCATAGGTGTGAGTGTGAGAGTTTCTGTGCGTTAGCCCTGTGATAGACTGGAAACCTATTCAAGGTGGAATCTGCCTCTTACCCAGTGATGGCTGCAGGCTCCTGCACAGGACAAGAGGTGAAGAGAATGGATGGATGGAAGATTCCTCCTCTGGAATAACTGGTCAAAATATAACATGTCTGGTTGCATCACCAGTCATAGGCAGAGCCTGACTTTTTTTTTTTTGGTTCATTCGCTACTTCCTGCATTTGTCAAATAAACAGAGAAAATCTTCCATCTTTCTTCCTACTCTGGTTTAGAGGACAACCTTACTATTTTCCTTTTTGCCTTTTATTTATTGCAAAATAAACTAAAGCCACTGCCATCTTCTCTCTCTGTCGATTGTAAGCTGCGACTATTTTACACCCCCATCATCACAGAGTGGCATCAAAAGAACTCCAGAACTCCAGAACTCTTAAAAACTAAACTGTGCACAGTGTTCCAGGAAGTGTTCTTTTGTCATTTCATCTAAAGCATTTTGAAGCATACTGAAGTTTTTATTCATTTCTTTCTTTCTTTCTTTCTTTTTCTTTCTTTCTTTCTTTCTTACACATTTGAACGCTTTATTTTATAATCTTTAACTGTTTTCTGATACTATCTTGCAATAATGGGAGATTTAGTGCGAGTCACTGGGTCAGGACTGAACAGCCTGTTCACGCAGGCAATCAGACCGTCTGCCCATATAATGATCGCCATGAATCAGCCCGTGAATGAGACAGCCATTGGATTCTGCACTACAGTCAGCACTTCTCCCTTTAACTAGCTGGACTAGTGTGAGCTTTTCTGCTTAAAGGACAGTAAAACTATAGTGGAGACTGTTTGTGTTGAAATAAGTGTCACGGGCTCATACTCTCGGGTTAGGAGCTGAATGATTTGATTTGGTGGTACAGTTACAGTGGAGATGGAACATTTCTTCCCTTGGCTGTGAAGTCAATTTAATTGGCTGAGTTTTGCATCACAGAGCACAATTGCATAGCTGTTTTTTATGAGAGGCTATTGCAGGCCTCATTGGAATAAAGCTTTCTGACTTCTACAGCACCACCTATTAATCAAGATGGTAATCTTTACTTTAATGAGGAAGAGTTAATGTTTACTTTGTGTAGTGCAGGCAATGACCTGTCTGTTGTGCATTGGGAAGAAAAAAAAAAACTAAGCGATTCCTCATTATTTATCGTGTGCAGCATGTTGATGTGGCCTGCAGACTTTAACTGCACCATGAGCGAGTGTACTGTCTTTATAAGCAGACGGGGTTTTATTCACCTTGAATTTTTAGTTATTTTCAGATTTTTGGAGCTCACAGTTCTATTGCTTTGTAGTGCACACAAATTACAGATATAACTCCCCCAAAGAAGTTAAATGATCATTAGAAGAACAAAGAAAATGCAAGACTGGCTTAAATAATTCTCAGTAGGAGTGCATGTGCTAAACTCTCTGATCCATCATCCAATAAGTAAAACCTCTCACTTCCTGAGTTGGCAACTCAGTCTGCCAAACGATGTTCTGCTCACGCTCAACGTGGACGAATCCATCTAACATCTCAACATAAATTGGCTTTTGCAAATTCCCTCCCAGCTCTCATCAAAGCAGCACGGAAATCCAGCACTTCTGAAACCTCAAAGTGTGCACAGATCATCTGAGATGAAACAGCAGAGATTGATTCGGAGAAATCCCCTAAGCTGCTTCTGCATCTGGTTTCTGACACTCTGACTCTTGATCTGCAGTGTCATTGAAGTTCTCCAAGAGAAAGCACTCAGGAAAACTACCATGCCGAATGAAAGAAAATAACAAATTCAATTGCAGGCTGACATCATCTCCCTCAGTTTTGATGAATAATCGTCTGGACGACTGGTGAAGATGGAGGTTGCGATCCTATTTGTTGAACTTGATGTGCGGATTTGAGTGGATGGGAGTGTCCTCTCTGTCTGTGTGTGTGTGAGACGAAGGAAATTATGATGAAACTGCAAATTTCACAACTTTCTCCATGCTTTGGCACAGGAGAGAGGTTGTCGTCTCCTCCTTGGCACCGATGAGAATGTCAAACACACATCTACTGACGTCAAAGACCCGCCCCTGGAGCTCTGACACACACTTTGCGCACGTGTAAACACACACCCACACATTAGAAGCTACATTTTGTGGATTTGCCCAGAAGATTGGGGGCTCACTTGGGAGAAATAAATGCAAATTATAGAAACAAGAGAAGGGAAATGCACGCTCCATGCTGCAGAGTAAGCAGTCATGCTGGCTTTGTGTGGGCGGCTCAGTGGCTTGAGGAACACAATTACTGACGCACCACAGAACTCATTTGCTCATTTGTTAGTGTATTCTGTAGTGCCGCTCTCAAAATCATACTCAGCCTCCTGTTGTGCTGATGTAGTGTCCAAAAAGTTGAAGCAACATGAAGGTTTCTCTCGTTCTTTTCTGTGTGTGTCTAAGATGTTCAAAAGATGCTGCTACAGCCACTACCTGCCACTGATCACCTTTTGCCTCTGTCTGCCTTTTCACTTGAACTCATCTCCTTTTCTATCTCAGACATTAATACACTGAGTGGTAGCATTGTTCACACACATGCACACACACACACAAATATGCATCTCCATCTTGCATTGACGTCTCCAGTATCCAACATCTATCGTTGCCCCTATTAGTGCCAGATGCCTTTGTTGTGCATATTGTTTCTCTTCCTGCCCTAATGGATGTGGTCTCAGATGCACGCACACACACACACACACACACACACACACACACCATTCAACATGCTGTAAAACATGGATTTAACTTCATCCATCAGGCTTCGTGTTGCCATATGTTCCATTTCAGGCAGCGGCAGCTATTACATTTTCAAACTAATTTCTTTGGAAGCTGCCATGTGAATTTCACATTTTAGAGATTAAAATATTGAAATGTGACATCCTTTTCACGACACACGCAGAGTGCAATAAAAATTCCTTGCATATAAAAACTAAGCTGGAGGAGCAGCTCTAACTATCTGCTTGCCATTTCTTCTCTCTCTCTCTCTCTCTCTCTCTCTCTCTCTCTCTCTCTTTCTCTTCGTTGCGGCTCTGGCAGGTCAGTAAATTGAGTGCATCTACGCAGAGAAGCATCCCCACACCTCCACCTCCACCTCGCTCCTGCACAGCCTCCCCATCATTCCTCTCACCTGTCACTCATTGCCGCTCTCAATTAAATGGACCACTAAGCACAACTCTTCATATCCACGGACAGATTTTGTTCAAGGTGAGAGAGTGCAGCATGGAGCAGAGAGCGGTACATACTGCCACCTGTATTCTGTTTTTAGGGAAAGGAAATAAAGAAGTTATTTGGCTGGTTGGGTCATACATGACTTGCATGCCGTGTTGATACAGATCTTTGATTTTTTTTTTTTTTTTTTTTTNTTTTTTTTTTTTTTTTTTTACGACTGCATGAAACCAGCCAAGCAGCCAAGCTTTGACACAAATCTGAAATGAAATGCATGTCTGAGAGTTAGTGACAGAGCACGATTTGCCTCTTTCACCCTCTCTTCTTCCTGTTTTGCAGAGTCTGTATACATGTTTGTCTAGTATACATGTTTGTCTGAGTGTGTATGAAAGATGGAGATAGAGGAAGAGAGGAAGACAGAAAGGAAGAGGGGCATGTAGGTATTCAACAAAGTCACCCTGCTGGGGAGTTGCAGCAGGCAAAGCACCACTGCTCACTTCAGAGTGTGAGTTGAACGCTGGCCTCTAATCGAAAGGCTGTCTCCCTCCATTCACCTACTGGGTCCAGCGTCTGATGTAACAGGTCACTTTCACACACCCACACGGTTTAACACCACCTTCATCATCATCCACTGAGCTTCAGCTGGTCAAATAGTGCTAACAATTAACCAGCGATATTTATATTAAAATGTTTTTTTGAAAAAAAAAAAAAAAAGGANAAAAAAAAAAAAAAAAAGGTCTGATTGGGAGAGAAAAAAATGACAATATTTCAAAGTTGAATAGATTATGAAATGACAGCCAACAGCAGCAGTGTGAATGACCAATAAAAATAGTGTGTAAAGATGGAAATTGAAGTGACAACTGCAATAATTTGTCCGTGCCTACCTGTGTAGGGTGCACAGAATAATGAGAACACCTCATATGCAATCCAAACAACAGCCTTGCAATAACAGGCTTCTGAGCCTATGGCATATTTAAGAGAAAAGCAAATACTGTCCTGGATTCTTACATTGGTACGAAGGCCAAAGTTGTAAGAGTAGACAGGAAAACAGACATCGCGTTTTCCATAGTTGCAGATTAAGCCATGACAACATCAGGCAGGGAGGCTGAGCTGGGTTTTAAAACTCAAAGAAGGAAAAGCAAAGCATGTAGGTCCTAAAATGCTCAAACTTTGCTGATTTTGCTCTAATATCATGTTACATCACAATCTCAGGAACATCTAAATCAAGCCAAAATCCAGAATGCAAAATAAATACTTATGGGAAATAGTAGAAAGTAGTAGAAAGATTATTCGGACCATGAACTGATTTTTTACATTTACTGAGGAGGTCAGAAGTCAGTAAAAGAGTCAAGAATTCTCATACATGAAATGTTTCCCTACGGGTGGAGCTAATTAAATTGCTTTTTCTTAATATTTGTCATAAATGCATTTGACCAGCTAAGAGATGTTGCTACTTATCATCATGACTAATGAGATTATACACTGGAAGTCCTAATATTACTGTTAATTAATAAGAAGTCCCAGCACTCTTACGGTATAACAGAATTAATTAGCATCATTCTAATACAAAATCATTTTCATCTCTCCCTCTCTCTCTCTCTTTCTGTGTGTTTGTGCATGTGTATGTGTATCTCTTCATCCTTTACTTTCATCCTCATTGTCATTGTGTATTTGTATTTGTGTATCCCAGGTTATTCCAATTAGACATTATTCAGCATGGGACTGCCTGCTGCAAGCTGATACAGCCACAGAACACCACACACATACACACACACATACACACACACACACACACACACACACACACACACACACACACACACACACACACACACACATTTCTCTTATCTGTATGTAGAACCGTATGATGTGTGAGAAAGAAACTAAGGGAGGTAGAAAGAATTGAGGCAATAATAACAAAATAACTTTTCTTGGCTTGGCCAGAGACCAAAGCAGCGAAACTGTTCCAGTGGACAACGGAGCAAAGGCAGGGTGTGATTTGCCAAAAGGAGGCTGGCAATGCCTTCAGAGGCAGTCAGAGGGCCGCAGACAGTGATGGATGCACACAGACAATGGGCGACAGTGAAAAATGAGAGGAAGGGGATTGTTCGTAAGGTGACATACTGATGATGGTGACCGCGGAGTGAGGGATGAAAGAGAAGAGGGATGAAAGGGGTGTGTAAGTCAAAAGAGGGATGAGAGGGGTGTGTAAGGCAAACTTGAGGAGTGGGATCAGTGGAAGTGTGGATTATAAGTCTCATACTGTTACAAGACATGATCCTGCATCATACATATCAGGAAATGGCTATGCAATTAGCATGCAGGAAAGAAAAAACGAGAGCAAAAAAGGGAGGAAGATGAGGGCGATATATCCTGTATGGAAAAGTTATAAGAATGAGAATTTAAATAGAGGAAATAATGAGAACAGATGGCAGTTTGATCAAAGTTTTTAAATGATTTACAGAAGCAAACTCAGAGCTTATAGTGGGTTAGTTTACTCAGACTGCAGTCGTCTTCATATCAGATGAAAAATGTCACAACATTTGGCAGATGTGCTGCTTGCAGAGCATGTGGTGTTATAATCAGCATTAGACAGGAGCAAAAGAGACTGTAATGGACTCATCCATTTCAGCGTGGAATATGATAGATTTAAAGTTTGCTGTCATTTGCATTTACAGAGACACTTCTGCTTTGATGCATGTGTGCATTTAAATGAAACCAAATGAAATAAAACCAAAGGCAACCTGAGTTTATGCATTAAGTGGGATTTGCTTTCATCGATTATGAGCTCATTTATCTCCAGTCTTAATGTGAAAACTGTAAAAAACAAATTTGCAAAACCCTTTTTCCCTGTATTCATGTAGGTTTCCCTAACCATCCTGAGTGTTAATTTAAAGCTCTGCCATTGGCCTTGAGCAAAGCTGTAGACCAGAAGATGTTCCCCATGCCGTACTATGACTTTCCACTGCTCCGCTCCTAGTAATTATGATGGATCAAATGCAGAATATTAATGCAAAAATTAGCAGAACATTTTCAGAATAAGACACATTTTATTCTCTGTGTTTAATATGCAGCTGGCATTTGGAAGCCACCATTTGCCAAACCATTCCATTACCAAAAGGAAAAAAAAAAAGAATTTGGAAAGCCAACGAGAAGCTGGCGGGCGCCATCGACAACCTGCTCCACACAGAAAAACGTCATATGTAGCGCAACCTCATTAAGGAAAAAGCACTTAAGGAACAAAGCCCTCATTTATGTGCGGTTGTGTGCAAATGGAGTTGAAATTACCTTCATGCAGAAGGGTCTGCTCTGCTGCACATGTTAGAGCCTCAGGCGTCTTAATTATTAATGTATTTCTATATCAGATTATTGGCATCTCAAATGACGTATGTCTCAGTTGTCAAAGCTTCTGTTTGTGTGTGTGTGTGTGTGTGTGTGCGTGCACCTTAAGAAATACCACCAGTTTAATAAGTCAGAACTTCAAAACAGTGATTTACTGCAGTTTACCTCAAACATATTTCACTGATTGGAGTTTCTCTTTGGCAGCGGACCTTTAAACTAATGGCTACAGCATAAATATTCTTAAATCCTGATGCTGCTGCGACTATAAACATACTTCACTATGCAGTCTTTCCTTTAGGTGAAAAAATGCCCCTCAGAGGTATGCAAATATCTACACGATCTGCATAAGCAATTAGAAAAGTGAAGCATTGCCGTGCAAACTTTGCTGTATCTCAGATTGATCGGCAGATTGAATACTTTATATTTAGTGTCTAAGCTCAATAAAAACTCATTAGCAGGTGATAATCATGAAAGCTGTTCTTAATCATCAGGATGCATCTTCTAATATTAGCCATAAGCAATATGTCACCCGTCAAATATGACATCCATCAACAAGGATTCAATCTTCATTCATTCATTTGAACCCGCTGAGAAACTCCTTGCTGAAATACTGTTCTGGGCTGTCAACCTGTCAGCGTCACCGTTTAAATATACTGTAGCACACTCTGACGACTGTGTGAATGATGAGGAGCACAATCGCCAAGTGGAATTTGGCAGACGAAGGAGGTTAACCCAGCCTGACCCCCCCCCCCCNCACACACACACACACACACACACACACACACTTCTCTGACTATTTTTGCTATTTTTGCTGAAAGAGAAGCACCACAGGTCTGTGAAAGTGCCACTACTGTAATTGAGCCAAACGGAGTCAGTGTCCGAGAAGCTCTTACTCACTTACGTCACTCCGATTGGACATGAGGATTCCTGATCATAAACTAGAAATGATCATCTGGTGTTAGACACACTGGGTAATTTTTTTTTTTTTTTTAAAGCGAGCTGAATGGCGGTGACATGTCATGTGGCTGAGCGACTCGCTGAGTTTAATGAGAGGCTCTGTCAGAAATGAAAGTCTTCTCTTTTGATGGCTGGTGGCCCCTTACAGCATCAAAGCTAATTTCTGTAGTGAGATGAGGTTAATGTGGCGACTTTTTGCCATTTCTTTGCCTTCCTTATTTGATTTGAAGGGATTCATCTTTATATGAAATTAATCCTTCAAGATGATGAAAAAATAAAAAATTCAGCTGTCATGTTGTTGTTCACCTAATTCATTCTTCAGTTGGAGTAAACAATAGCTTTTTTAGATTCATATGGATTGAAGATTTGGAAATTTAAGTAAATAGAACAAGTTTATTTGTACTTTCTTTCAGCTAACTGTAGGACTTAAAGGAGCATAACAGCGATTTTGCATGTTTGAGCCCAATAAATACAATCTGCGTACACTTTACATTACTGCCAACCATTTTCCTAATCATAGCAGTGGAGTGGTAAATTTTTGAATTTTTTTTCCTACCTTCCAGATTGCCATTGGTTTCTGTTCATTCCAGTATAGTTTAAAAAAAATCAATTTGTAAATTTGTAGAGACTTCAAAAGTGCTTGAGATAAGTAATCTGTCATAGAAATCATGATGTCTATTAAATTTTTTTGTCAAAGTTACATAAATTAACCAATCCAACATGGAGCTACACAGAACGTATACAGAGAATGTATTTCTCCACCAAGGAGTATAGTCCCAGGAGAAAATATAGTCCCAGGAGAAAACTGTGTCAATCAAGAAATTAAAATGACTAAGCCTTCTACAATCATGCACAAGCTTCAGCAGGCAAAATATTGACTTTAAAGGTGGGTGTATCACAATGAAGCCTCAAGGGGGCACAAGCCAGTGTCCACCTTGTGCCGGTCCCAAGCCCGAATAAATGCAGAGGG
>VXCM01006511.1:28469-51658 GCA_014773175.1 Lucifuga dentata | reverse complement strand
CTTCTTCACATCATGTGAAGCAGCATGTGGTTTTCCACACGTGATTCAGCTTCTGCTGTCATAGTTTTCTTCTTCATGGATCAAATGATGCTATGACAGGAAAGGATCCACATTCATCTTTGTTACTCTGATTTACTTTGATAGAAACTACTTCCTGTTTGGAGTTTCTGTCTGACCAATCAGCAGAGAGAGTGTTGTCACATGACTTTAGCTGATAGATTTTGGTTTGATTGGATGTTTTTCTGTGTGAAACTGAACCAAACCAACAGTTTAGTTCCTGATTCAGACCAGAACAAACGATCTGCAGATCTGAAAATGACCTTAACCAGTGTGTGTTCTTGTTCCTCCTCCACCTTGTTTGTGTGCTGTTCGTGTCTGTGTGTGATTGGGTATGCAAGATTGGTTGTGTGTGTGTGTGTGTGTGTGTGTGTGTGTAAACATGCTGGCTTACAACTGAGTGTGTCANTTGGTTGTGTGTGTGTGTGTGTGTGTGTGTGTGTGTAAACATGCTGGCTTACAACTGAGTGTGTCAACCCCGCTGCTCTGACAGTGACACCAGTTGTTACCAGTTGTCCAGATTGTCACAGTGCTAATGAATCATTTACCTAAGACCCNACACACATACACACACACACACTGTGTTTGCCAGTGTTTCTACAGGCAGCAATGTCACACTTATTAAACCAGTTTGGCTCCTTTTACCTTTAATTATTGAACTCTGAATAATTAAAAGGTAAAGGTTAAAGGTTAAACATCTGTCTGAACATCTGTTATTGTCACCGTGTGAAAATACTCGTTTGAATCAGTCTGCAACAAAAACTGTGTATCTGCAAACACAAATCAAACATGTCAGTGAGTAAATTCCTCCTTTGCTTTGGGGCATTTTGGGGTATTTTGGAATATTTTGGAATATTTTGGGGTATTTTGGGATATTTTGGGGTATTTTGGAATATTTTGGGGTATTTTGGGGTATTTTGGAATGTTTTGGGGTATTTTGGGATATTTAGGGGTATTTTGGGGTATTTTGGAATGTTTTGGGGTATTTTGGAATGTTTTGGGGTATTTTGGGGTATTTAGGGGTATTTTGGAATGTTTTGGGTTATTTTGGGATATTTAGGGGTATTTTGGGATATTTTGGGGTGTATTCCTTTTGATGTACAGACTGCTGGGCATAGCTAAGTCATATTAACAATCAGCAGACCCATATAAGCTATATAATTTCTCTGATATTTCCCTGACGATAGGCCAAATCTGTAGGAGAGAGGAAGTGAATTCCCTGCATCAGAAGTTGAAGCTGCTTGTTTACTTCATCTGTTTTTCACCTTTAACATCGACAACAAAAAGCCACGTACTCGTGATAAGCGTGAGCACCGCACCGAGCTCTACTCCATCATTGTGTATTGGGAATGCAGCAGTGACCCCTGACCTCCAAGATTGCTTCCTCTCTGCAACCTTGAGCATTTAACCATGGTTCAGTCACCTTCAACTTTAACCCATCTGAGCTTTTCAACATGCTACCATGAAAGAAAAGTTGTATGTGTAGCAACATACCAATGGAGAAGAAAATCGTAACAGAGAAACTTTCAGTGTTCAAACTCTTCTTGGCCTCAGAATTTTCACTTTGTGGCTCAGTTTCTTCTCCAGAGTGGATCTAAAGCAAATGTCTGCTTCTGTCTCTAACCATCACTGCAAAATAAGCCCGTCTACGCTGGGCGCTCCTTGATGACACGTGTTGCTACAGCATCACGCCATTGCATGTGCTGACTGAGGCCGCAGGACACCGGTAGTGAAGGCAGTGAGCAGAGCAACACGTAGCAACACAGTGACACATAGTGACACGTAGCAACACGTAGTGACACGTGGCAACATGTAGCGACATGTAGTGAGACGTAGCAACACGTAGTGACACGTAGCAACATGTAGCAAGATGTAGTGACATGTAGCAACACGTAGTGACACGTAGCAACACGTAGTGACACGTAGCAACACATTGTGACATGCAGCTCGCTCTACATGATGCAAATACTGCTTGTCATGAGAAAACAGCATAGTACGTGTTTGATGTCATTTGTGTTGTAGTAAAGATGCTGATGTGTTTCTTTAAAATAACACTTTGTCTATTTTCATTTTGCTGGAAAAGAAGCTAAAGAATTGATGAAAAAAGGCTTAATCTCCCTCTTACTATTCTTCTTCTTTCAGCAGCTCAGCTTCCTCTCAGAGTCATGATACATATTTAGCACGTGACAGATTTATGATGACGTGTATAAGAAGACTGTTACCAAACAGATGTTAAGTGCAGCGTAATAATTATCCAGGTCTGCTGCAGACATACAGGCCAAACTGGTCATGTTAGCCAAGCTGATAAATTACCACATACATACCACGGTACAACCTGTACAGACAGCTGAAAGGATCATACATGTACATGTACTGTATGTGCCATGGGGTAAATTCTTCGATCCAGCTTATCTCAGTGTACATAAAATAGATTTTGTTCATGGAGAGATAATTGCCTCATAAAAGTTCACATCAGAAGAATTAGACTGATTACAGGCTGATAGCTGCTGCTGGTTAACTCCAGAAGGAGCTAACAGCACTTTCAGACATTCAGATTGTTTACTCTGGTCTAAATCAGATCTACAGATCATTTGCTCTGGTCTGAGTCAGATCTGCAGATTGTTTATTCTGGTCTGAATCAGATCCGTAGATCTTTTATTCTGGTCTGAATCAGATCTTATATTGTTTGCTCTGGTCTGAATCAGACTAAATTGTTGGTTTGGTTCAATTTCACACAGGAAAAACATCCAATCAAACTAAAATTTATCTGCAAAAGTCATGTGACAACCGTCTCTCTGCTCATTGGTCAGAAATGTCAGGGGGCGGAGAAAGAACATCCAAACAGGATGTATCGCTACGCTGAGCGCGTTCTGATTTACTCTGGTCGTATTCGGCCTGTAAAGCCATTTAAGTACAGAGAGCAGAGATGATGCAGCTGGTGGTATGAGTTGTACATGCAGGGAGCGTGTGCAGCAAAGCATGTGCACCAAAGCATGTGCAGCAACAAAGTAACATCCAGTCAGTTTTAGTTGGGCTCAGATCTGCTGCAGACACTGGATAATACCAGACTTCCTGTTTTCAAAAAAGAAACAACCTCGCCGTGCCCTTCCTCCCTTATCGAGAGTAAGGAGACAAAGAAAATAAATAAGTGCTGAGAGAGAGAGAGAGAGAGTGTGTGTGTGTGTGTGTGTGTGTGTGTGTGTGTGTNTGAGAGAGAGAGAGAGAGAGTGTGTGTGTGTGTGTGTGTGTGTGTGTGTGTGTGTGTCAGACGGAGTGAGGTATCTTGGCCTGTGTGGGGAATGATGAGCTCTGAGTAAAATGGCTGGTGAAACCGCCTGCAGCGTTATCGACAAACCTCTGAGATTAGAATTTAGAACACCTCCTCCTCTGCTGTCAGCGAGGAGAGGTCTGAGAGCCATGGCAGGGCTCACACACACACACACACACACACACACACACACACACACACACACACACACACACACCTTAGCTATCAACCAGAAAACTATAGCAACCACCAGGAACACCCTAGCAACCCTCTACAACACCATAACAGCCACCCCAGTACCATGTCCTATCATCGGAGGGATGTTACTCAGACACACACACACACACACACACACACACACACAGGTCCGTCTCTTTAACGCGCTGAGCCGTTACTCTCATCGTTGTTTTAGGTCACATGACAGAGTCGTTTGTTATCCGTTGAGCTGAAGCTGTTCATGCTGCGTTCAGGGTCAGCTGGTATTCTGAGCAACCAGCAGGAGAAAAATCTGAATGTCATGACATGTTTATGGTTTATAATATTAAAATTAAAAGTTTCTTCATTTCATCTGGTAAAAGTTTGAGAAAAGCCATTTATTCTTTAGTTTGTTTGTCTTATTAAATCCTGACTGCTGTTCTCTGACTTCCTCATCGGTCCTGGCTTCTCTTTCTCTGCCTTCATCCTCCTCCTCCTCCTCCTCCTCCTCCTCCTCCTCCTCTCTGCAGAAAAGCTGAATTCTCTTTCATGCTAATAAAACACTGAGAGATGTTCCTTCCCTCATCTGCAACACTTTGGCTTCTAAACGACACTTTATATGAAAATGAGCACGTCTGAGTAATTATGGCGGCCAGCACGCCACCTTCATTGGTATGAGAGNAGAGAGAGAGAGAGAGAGAGAGAGAGAGAGAGAGAGAGAGAGAGAGAGAGAGGTCAGTGATAAAGAGGAGAGGAAAAGAGAGAGAAGGTCATGCAGAAGGAGTGGGGATTTAGGAACAAAGAAAAAGAAGATGGGAGAGGTCAGCAGGAGACAGCAAACAAACGAGCAAGTAAAGGAAAAAGACAAAGTGTAGGAGGAGGAGGAGGAGGTGGAGGTGAAGGAGGAAGGTCAGTGATTAGGTGGCAGACAGGCTGCCAGACTCCCCCAAGCTCTGAAACTCTGAGTCAGACTGATGGACGGGATGGATGGATGGATGCGGGGAAAGAGGAATGGACGGATCAGAGAAGGGCAGACTGTATATTTGCCAACCTTCAGAATCAGGAAACAGTTTGGCTTTCAGAGTTTGGAGTTTCTCCCAAAACAGAGAGTCAGACTTTATCTGCTGCTCGCTTTTATGTAAAGCAGCAAACAGTGAATCCTCAAAGAGAGAGCGTTCTGTTTTCACAGAGGAATAATAATAATAACTTCACAGCAGGTGTGTAATATCATCTGCTCTCTTAGAGCAGCGGTTCTCAAACTGTGGGACATGTATGATCGGTGGTACTTGATGCAACAGGAAATAGAATGATGCAATATATTCATCCTGTTATGGATGTTAGTGCCATTTGTAAGATGAGTCAGACGATGAAGACGATGAAGATGATGTGACTCCACCCCTGGTGGCAGCAGGACTGACAGGAAGTGGGACCTGGACACCAGCAGCAGCATCAGTGGCGATTAGCAGAGCATCTGCTGCTGTGATGCTCAGAGCTCCACGCCGCTGCAGCAGCTCTGCTCATCAGAAACAGGAAGTAGCCTGAGTTTGGTCACCTGGTCTGCATGAAAGCGAGTCTTTTTCCACTTTTTTCTGTCATGGCAGCAGATCTTCTGTTCCACGTGTTCTGGTGCTCTGGCTTTTCATGTTCTTTCACTACGATGTGACCTGAAAACACGTGTTGGGAACGGTTTGGGAAATGATTGTCAGTAACGTTACATGTATGAAAATTGAATATATTAGGCTCAAACATGTNTGGGAAATGATTGTCAGTAACGTTACATGTATGAAAATTGAATATATTAGGCTCAAACATGTAAAATCACTGGTATGGTCCTTTAACTACAGTGAAGCCTTCAAACAAATTCAGCCAATAAAGACATGAAACTCCTTTACCAAACATGGCCGTAAAGCTTTTTCATTGGCTGCAGGTGTTTTTACGTGCAGCTTTTAGCCGGATGATTCTTGCTGCTCTGAGAGCGTGTGCCGCCGGACGCCGCTGGACGCCGCCGGACGCCGCCATGCTGAGTCAGACAGACTGTTTTGCTGCTGGACGTTTAATTATATTCAGCAGCACAAAACGTTATTGGTCAAATTATTTGTCGGTGAAATCTAATGAAACAAACGATGCAGAAAACAAACAGGAGTTTTTCCACTTTTATTCCGTGTTATTCTCGTGATTATGACATGTACGTGTATGACGTACGACTTTGATTTAATCTGTAGACTTTTATAATGATGACTGACGTCTTGTCATAAACGCCTCATAACAAACATGACAGAGTGAAGCTGTTTCCATGTCATAAATCCTGTCTGAGTTTCAGCTTTCAAACCAGGTTTAACACGTATGTACTGAAGTTTGTCAACATAAAAACACGCTAAAGGTTTACGTGTTCAGCATGACATGTAAAAGTCATGTCACTCGTTCCTTAAGAACATTATTTTTCTCTGTAAATTAAACATTTCATCACACAAAGAAGCTTTTTCACACAGCTGTGTGTGTGTGTGTGTGTGTGTGTGTGTGTGTGTGTGTGTGTTTGTAATCGGTATCAGTCACAGGCAGCAGGAATTAGCCGTGTTTGATAACATAAATAGCCGTGCTGCTGATAACACTGTTGACCTTTAAACTCAATGAGAGCAGAAAGTTTTAAAACGTTGGATGTCTGAGGAAACATGGCCGCCGACAGCAAAGCATGCTGGGACGTTCAGCACGCCAGCTAACCGTTTCCCCATGGGATCAATTAAGACTCATCTTATCTTACATGTCACCACGGCAACCTGTAGCATGTGAGGACACTTAGGGCCTGTCCTTGTCTTCTTATCTCCTTATTTCCTTACCTCCTTATTTCCTTACCTCCTTACCTCCTTGTCTCCTTAACTCCTTATCTCTTTACCTCCTTATCTCCTTACCTCCTTATCTCCTTATCTCTTTACCTCCTTATCTCTTTACCTCCTTACCTCCTTATCTCCTTACCTTTTTATCTCCTTACCTCCTTGTCTCCTTACCTCCTTATCTCCTTACCTCCTTATCTCCTTGCCTCCTTACTTCCTTACCTTCTTAACTCTGCTGAAGTTTGAGAAGATTGAGAGAAAAAGATGCAAATTCCAACAAAAATCACGTTTAAAATGTTTAAAATGTTTTAAATGTTTTCAGACTTCAGAAATCTGATGTCAGCAGCAAAGATTTGATGTGTTAATATTTTCAGGGTTTTAACACCAAAAGACTCTAAAATCACAATTTCTTCTGAACTGAAGAAGTCTTTAGATAAATGCTGAAACAGCTTTAAAGGCCTAGCGATTACACTTAAAGGACCATACCGTTGATTTGGCATGTTATAAATACAATAATACAATCCACGTTACGTTAATAACCATTTTACAAAACATACAAGAAAGTTACATATTAGAGTTATTTTTCCTACCTTCTTCCTTTTCCTACTAACTTCCCTGACCATGACATGTCATGTATGTGGACAACAACATGTCCAGACCAACACACACACACAGACAGGGTGTGGGTCACAGAATAAATGGGCCAATCAGAGGTACAGGTGACATGGTGACAGGTGTGAACTGCTCAAACGAGGAAGTGGTGACCAAACGGCGTGGAGCTCCGTGTTCAGAGTAAAACACGCCGACGTGAAGCTACATGAAAGCTCAGCAGCTGCATCAGACGCAGGGAGACTGCTAGGAAATCCGCTTAGCTGGACTGTTCTGCAGCCAGGAGCAAGGCAGCAACCGGGATTTGGACCAGGACCGCAGTTCAGGTGGGGCAAGCACAGGTAAGGGTTTAGATCTGTGGACAAAGCTTCCCGCTCAGGACAGACAGGATAAACCTCCACAGTGGCCCGTCTCAGGGAGTTAGACAGGAAGAAGGACAGCAGCTGCTGATCTGCTGGATGGATGACTCCTCCTCTGAGGAGGAGGAGGAGGAGGAGGTGCAGCAGCAGGAGGTGATGGAGCCATGCTGTTCTGGTGGCGGCGGCGGCGGTGCCACATTTCCTCCTTACTGTAACAGTTTGATGTCTGGAATCAATTTTTACTTAAAGGAGCATTACGTAATCAGACTTCAATCAACCTTCATCAGCGACCGAGTAAAGAGCGGCGACACAACTCTGACACGGCTTCACGCAGGAAAAAAAAAGCAGAAGTAAAGTCTGGTCTTCACCGTGGAGAGAAGCACAAACATCAAACACCGTCTAACGCCTAGAAACAGATTAACGAGGCTTTTTTTAACCCCGCGCCATCTGGAGCTCAGCTCCTGATAGGTTCATGGTAAGGTCAAGAGGGAGGAGCCAGACGAAGCACAATCCAAACAAGGCCATAACGGTGGAGCAGACGGAAGATGATGGCGGCCAGAGTCTCGTCTCACGCCACGAGACTACAAAGATGGAGGAAGGCTGCAGAGAGGGAGGAGCTCCAATAGTTTGGTCTCCATGCCGTCAGATCCTGGCCCTTACCTCGCCAAGAACCACGCGGTGGCTGCCGGTGCATCACGTTATTCCCACATGAAGACGTCATGCAGACGCTCTCCTGGTTTTCTTACCACCGTCATCATCATCATCATCATCATTCAGTAAGAAGAATCATACTCGGCTTACAAGCGATGGCAGCAGATGATGACAAAGCGGAGTTGCATCAAACGCCAAACATTCAACACAGAAACATTTTGTCAGCGCAGCTTTTCTTAGAAACATGGATGTTGTTGTCCTGTTGTCCCGTTCTGCTTCAGGCTTCTCATGTGTCCAGTCACCTGTCCAACGAGTGAGAGAGAGAGAGAGAGACCAGTCACCTGTCCAACGAGTGAGAGAGAGAGAGAGACCAGTCACCTGTCCGAGTGAGAGAGAGACCAGTCGCCTGTCCAACAGGAAATGTAGTTTGTGTCTGAAAAGTTTGATGCTGCTGAGCTGTAAATCAGATGTTTTTACCTCAATGATAAAATGAGAGAGAGAGAGAGACAGAGAGAGAGAGAGGGATTGCCTCTTTCTTTTAATTACCGGTCGTTTGGGAGATGAAGCTCTTTCTACTCAACAGCTAATTTGCAGTTTCAGGTGCTGCTGAATTTGTGCATCTCTGCTGCCAATCAATCAATAATCAATACACCGATCTGTCGGTGTATTGATTATTGATTCACACCACAGAAGAGCAAGAATTTGTTTGGAACTGGAGACGGCTGCCTCTAAATGGTCTCAGCAGGCGGCGTGTTCAGACTGAGTCCGACTGAACCAGATCACACCATGTCAGTGTGAACATGCCACTTACTGCTTCCAGTCTGAGGTGACATATTAAACACGTAAATGACTTTCATACATTTCTGGGCTCATCTCTGCGTGTTCTTTGAAGAAGTAGAGTATCTGCAATCACGTGACTGATCGTTTCACGTGGAGAAGCTTCTGACTCGGCAGCACAGACGCTACACAGGTCAGCGCCGGAGCACAGGGCCACGCTTACAACATGTCAGAGGAAGGTGTGATGTGCAGGAAGACAAGCATGAAATCAGGCGTCAATATGCAAACATACAAACAATAGCTGGCTGCAGACAGAAGACGGGAGGTTTACAGACATACATGTCAGCAGTGAAAACGCTAACACGTATGTTTAGCGTGTTTTATCCTCTGAATTTTGAACGATTAGGAGATTTGGCAAAATACAGGAAAACTTAAATACGGTGTATCAGTAACGTATGTTTAAATGAGTTGTGTTCATAGGACTCAAACATGCAAAACCACATGATGGTATCTTGGCTGTGTAGTTTGTGTGTAGTTTGTGTGAATGTGTTAAGTGTTTCTGAAGTGATGAAAAAGACAAACGCAACACGTTTCAGGCCGAGACTCAGATCCTGACGCCATCACGGCCACTTCTCTGTGTGTGTGTGTGTATGTGTGCGTGCATGCATGTGTGTATATGTGTGCGTGCGTGCGTGTGTGCGTGCGTGCGTGCGTGTGTGTGTGTGCAGGAAAAGCACTGACGGCCCCTTTGACAGGTTCACAGCCTCACACTGACAGCAGTGAGGGGACAAAGTGGCGCCTCCACGCTCACGGTGTAAAATCCTCACGGCTGTCACGCTTATTCAGTGTGTTGCTGTTATTTCCACAGGAACAATTTGAAAAGCAAAGTTTTGCAAGAAACACAAAGTTAAGAAACCAAACCAAACTGCCAAAAGGTTTCACAGAGAGATTTTCAGGCTAACACCAGTTAGCGAGGCTAAAGTTTAGCATTGCCGCTAACTGAGGCGCTTCACAAAGAAAGCTCTTAGTGCTTAAACTGGTCAGAATGGTCACAGGTGAGAAATCACCTGGTAACCAAATCACATCAACTTTACTGTCTGCCTTTATAACCCAAAGGTGGACATTTGTCTTTGGCTTGTAAAAAAAAAAAAAAAGAAGAAGCTAACATCCCACAGACAACACAAAAAGTAAATAAGCACTAGTTGTAGATGAATACCTTTAAAAACATCACAGGTAAAAAGTAAAAGGTAACATGAAGTGCTGGAGAAGCCTGGTTTGTCTGATCACTGTTGCTGATTGTGATTGATCTGTTTTATAGCAGATGGGATGAATGATTTTTTAAAGTTCTTTTTCTTTGTACCTCTGTCCTGAAAGTCATTATTCAGAGGGCAGACAAGTCCTCTAAGACTTTATGAGTCCATCTTTCAGCCGAAGTGCTGTAATGATGGGATCGTTGGTGCTGTTTACAGCGAGTCTGGTGACTGTGGAGGCATCAAACCAGGATACGACGCTTCCTGTACAGACCTGCAGGCTGTCCCTACAGACGGACCTGAAAAGTCCTCCATTTACGCAATAAGAAGATTTTGTTGTGATATTTGTAGATGTAGTCCACATGTTCTGAAAATGTAAAGGCCTGATCCAGAATGGACCCAAATACCTAAAGGAGCTCACCTGCTCCACCTGCTGGACATTAATGTCCTCAGGTTGTTGCTGCTTATCATCTCTTCTGTTTTGGACACATTTAACAAAAGTCCGCTGCTGTTAAAGCTGTTGGCTCTTCAGCATCATCAGTGTCGGTGTCAGACTGCTAAGGCCATGCCGCCTGCGTGTCTGATAGTTTAAGATGTGTAGCACTGCACATTATTTCATTTGTGTAAACTGAAAACAAAACCGGTGATAAAATGCAGCCTTGAGGAGGAAGTCCTGTGTTTAAACAGACTGTCAGACATAAACTGCTCTGACTCTCTGGGTCCGTCACGTAAAAATCCCTTCTTCCAGATCTATGTTCAGCTTCAGAAGACGTGATAATAAAATGCCGATATCAACAGTATTAAAAGCAGAAGAAAAATCCATACATGAAGCCCATCCACAGGTTCCCGGTCTGTCCAGGTGTTGGACACTGACTGTATCAGAGTCAGACCAGCATCCTCCGCCCCCTGCTGTGCTTCTGTCAAACTGCAGCTTCTCAGGATGTTAAGCGTCTGACTCTCCATGCTGAGGATGGAGTGAGGGCAGCGGGCCGAAAGTCATTCGCATCTCAGCACCTGCTTTACTGGGTTAGCGTGTTCCGTCACTGATGGGAACATGGCAGCTGAATGCAGCCAGGTCTGTTCCTCGACAGTAATGACTCACTGCTGCAGTGTTTCCATGGAGAATGGTTTCCATGCTGAAGCCGCCATGTGAACCAACAAACTCTGAATATGATCTTCATGACTTCCAAACCAAGATCACGGATGAGACACGTCACTGATGGCCAGTTTCACTCCGTTGCGACTAACGAGAACCAATGACGGAATTCTGATGTGTCAGAAATTTGAGACTGAAATCTCACAAACTTGGCTGCAGCTGCAGCCTACGCTGTAAATGCACGCCGTCGGCATGCATCAAATAATCTGAGATGCATCAAATTTACACAGATTATAACTAATATGCCCATCGAGCACGATGAGACACGCAACACATTAAGATCATTATGACATATTATGTAAGTGGAATTAGGATTAATTTCTGACAGAATCTGACTTTTAAAAAGCAACAAAAGATGAAAGTTAATTCCTGATCCGTTTTTTAGGGAATGCCATCAGCGACCTTTGTTAAAGAACCATGACTTCTATTCTGACCACAGTCAAAAGTCAAGGCTCGTTTTCCGTTTCAACTCAAAGCTGCAACCAGGTGTATCCCTGATTTAACAAGTCATAACGAGTTACAAGTCACAGTGAAAGTCAGAATAAAAAGTGATTAACCTTAACGTGTAGAGTATGTCTGATTCCAGATGTCTTAGTTTCTTTGAATCTCAGCCAGCTTTCCCTCAGTTTGTACCGACTGTGAAATGTGATAAGGATCCCTGCCTGAGACTCTGAAAATGATGAAAGATTTCCGAGTGGCTCTTAGTCTGGATTCAAGACTAAATGTGATTAAATGTCCTTCTGTCAATCCTAATGGTAAAAATAATTAAAGGTCCTTCTGACTGACCCTCAGTCTGGACTAAAGGCGATTGATCGTCCTCGAACGCTCCTACGTCTCGACTTAAAGATTTGGGAAACACAAATTTGTACAGATTGTTCAGAGGTAAGTGGATTTAAGATTGTTTTTCAGAAACCAGATCTTTATGTCTTACCTTTAATCTGTCCAACGCAGCATCACGGCTGCGTTGGACAGATTTTACTTGTGACCAGTAAGCGTAACTAAGGCCATTTTCACAGCAGCGTGGTTTGGTTCGGTCAGACAAGGGCGATGCAGGTCTGATCACGCCCAGGTAAGAACAGATGGTCTCAGTCTGACAGACTCTGGGCTGGGTCTGTGGTCTGAACCTGATCCACAACTACTGCACTCCACTTATATTCCCTCCGAGCTAATTAGCCACTACGATGCTAAACATAAATATGCTCTGAAGTCCAAAATCACCACAAGCCAAGAACTCACCTGAAGTTAGCATAGTGGCTAAGCTAACGCTGTTCATACATCACAACAAGTCACCACTGACAAAATGTCACTGCTAAGCTAATTACAGTCTACCATTAGCTTGTTCTTCACAGGAAGTACAGCTAGCTAACGCTCCAGCTATGCTTGATGAGTCAGCATCACTTCCTGTTTGTTTTGTGTCTCTAATCAGCTGATTGGCTCTCCTGCTTATGTGACTTTCTTGGTATTCAGCTGTTAGCCAGTTAGCTTGTAGCTGTTAGCCTGTTAGCTTGTAGCTGAAGCATTTCAAACAGAGGAGATGATTCATCAGACGATGAGCTGCTACTTTTACGCAGCAATATCGTCAATGTTGTGACATGACAAACTTCATGATATTATTATTATTGATGATGATGATGATGATGATGATGTTAGTATGATGATGAAGGATATGATTTGGCTGCAGAGGAAACAGCAGACTGTTTCTAACGACTCCCAAAAATAGAACAAGATAAAGAGCAAGAAGGAAATAACAAAGACAGCATGTTGGCATTTACTCTGTGTGTGTGTGTGTGTGTGTGTGTGTGTGTGTGTGTGTAGCTATCTACAAAAGGTGAAAGCACAATCTAAATGGTATCACTAACTGACTCCAAAGGGAAGACCTATAAGAATATGCTGAAATGAAACCCACTCTTCAAACCGTTCGGTTAACATGGCACACACACACACACATGCACACACACACACACACACACACTCACACTCACACACACCCCCCCTACTTTGCCATCCCAAAGAGCTTTCCTCATTTTAATCAAAAGATCTCTGCCAAGATGATTGCAGCTGTACTTAAATCTGCTGTTCGCTTCTGACAGATACACATATTTATGCACACACACACACACACGAAAATGCCAGTGCACAGTTTTTATGTATTTTGTGTTTTCCTCCACGCAGATTGCAGCAGCTCACAATATGCAGTTTTAAACCTGATGATCATTTCCATTTCATAGGTTGCACACACACACACACACACACACACACACACACACACACACACACACCATGACTCACGCTCAGGGCTGAGTGATATATCTTAAAATATCATGATATCTGAAGGAGTTTTTTATAACATCATAAATAATGACACTGAACATTTTGTATTGACTACAGAAGTAAAAAGTACTACAAACTACAATGATATGAGTAAAAATAAGTATTTATATCTGAGAGTCAGTATAACCTAAAATGTAAACATTTAGGAAAATATGCTCTTAAAACTTCAAAATAAAATGAGTTTAATTTTTTTTTTTAGTGCAAATGTAAACAAACAAACTGGAAATAATCAAATGAGCTAGAATATGTGAAACCTGTCACACACACACATACACACACATACACACACACACACGTTTCTGAATGAGTGAAACATGAAACCTTTCACTGTGTTTCATGAATTCCAGCTTCTTATTTACCAAAAGCAGAAATAATTTCCAGAAATGTTAGGAACACGCTCAGAACACGCTGCTCCTGTTGTCTGTCTGTGTGATGGATGGTGAACGCCTCCAGCTCATGTTGACTTTTCACGTTGGTATGTCACACTATCAGCATGACATCAGAGACTTCCTGCCTTCAGCCTGACAGGAACGTGTTTTATGTATGCATTTTGTTTTCCTGCTTGCTTTTGTGTGTGTGTGTGTGTGTGCGTGTGTTGTCATGTATTTAACCCTGTAGCAAACGTGTCATAGTAAGAACTCATTAAACGCTACTGCACTGTTACTGCAGCGACACAACAAACAGCTTAAAGGACCATACAGGTGATTTTGCATGTTTAAGCTCTACATACTACCTGCATACATGTATGTTACTGCCGTCCATTTTATAAAACATAGAACTGTATTTATGGTTTGCTGTTATTTTGCCAAATCTTTAAAATCACATGTAGAGAGATGCTGGTTTTCTGACGGAGCCTCGATAGCATAAAGTTTATCAGATGTCAGAGGAGAAAAGGATGAGAAAGACGAAAAGAAAGAAGGAAAGCAGAGAAAAGTTCCATAATCAATCAATCAATCAATCAATTTATTTAAAGTGCAAAATCACCATGAATCATGGTCCCAATACACTTTACAGTAAAGGTAAAAAGTAGGGACATTAAAAAGATCATCAAAGCAAAGTTACAGTAAAAACAAGAACATTAAAAGAGCAAAGTTAAAAGGATGCTTGAAAAAGTAATAATCTAAGGTAGGCCGTAAAATAATGAATAGAGGTGGGTTTTCAACCTTGATTTAAAATTTTCAACTGAGCTTGCTTCTTTAACATGTAGTGGTAGTGTATTCCAGAGATAAGGGGCACGGTAAGCAAATGCTCTAAAGCCAAGCGATTTTTTGTTAATTGAAGGAATAACCAGGAGAGCAGCATCGAGAGAACGGAGAGGACGAGCTGGTGTGTATGGTGTAAGTAGCTCAGATAAGTAAGGTGGTGCAAGTCCATGCAAGGCCTTATAAGTTAAAAGAAGAACCTTAAAATCAGCTCTAGCTTGTACTGGTAGCCAATGAAGAGAGGCCAGAACGGGTGTTATATGATCATATTTTCTAGTTTTTGTCAGGAGTCTAGCTGCAGCATTCTGGACAAGCTGCAGACTTCTAATAGCATAGTTTGGAAGACCAGAGAGAAGTACATTACAATAATCAAGTCTGGAAGATACAAATGCATGGATCAAAGTTTCAGCATCACGTAATGATAGAATAGGCCGGATCTTAGCAATATTACTGAGATGAAAAAATGCTGTCTTGGTGATGGACTTGATATGAGGCTGGAATGTTAAACGGGAATCAAAAATCACTCCAAGGTTTTTGATGGTCGAGCTTTCAGGAATAATATAGTTGTCAATGTTAACACTCAAATTCTCAAACAAATGCCCATACTTTGCTGGTCTATCAACTAACAGTTCAGTTTTATTAGCATTTAACAGCAGAAAGTTTATATTCATCCATTTTTTAATTTCTAAAAGACATGCGAAAAATAAGAAAGAGAGAAATGAGGACAAAAGGACACTTAGCATCATGCTGCTCCATGTATGCATCCTACAGACTGTCTCCTCCTTCCTCCCTCCATCATCTCCTCCTCCTTCCTCTCTCCATCATCTCCTCTCTCCATCTCACCTGAATAGAAATGCAGCACATGCAGCAGTCTGGAGGATTCTGCTAACGAGACGCTGCAGCTGCTGATGTTGCTGATAAAACCTGCAGGAAGAACGAGAGGCAGGATGAGAAATAAACGGATAATCAGGCCTGCAGGCGGATACTGTGGTGAGATCATGAAAGTTAGAAGAACTTTGTTATTATTGCCATCGAGATGCATAAACAAGACAATAACAGACAGGAGAACAACAATAACAAAAACAACAACAATAACAACAATAACAAAAACAACAACTACAACAAAAACAATAACAAAAACAACTACAACAATAACAAAAACAACAACAATAACAAAAACAACTACAACAAAAACAATAACAAAAACAACTACAATAAAAACAACCACAACAAAAATAACAATAACAAAAACAACAGCTACAACAAAAACAACAAAAACAACAATAACAAAAACAACAACAATAACAAAAACAACTACAACAAAAACAACTACAACAAAAACAACTACAACAAAAATAACAACAACAAAAACAACAACCACAACAAAAATAACAATAACAAAAACAACAACTACAACAAAAACAACAATAACAAAAACAACAAAAACAATAATAAAAACAATTACAACAAAAACAACAACAAAACCAACAATAACAAAAATAACAAAAACAACCAAATCAACAATAACAAAAACAACAACTACAACAAAAACAACAAACACAACAATAACAAAAACAACTACAACAAAAACAATAACAACAATAACAAAAACAACTACAACAAAAACAATAACAACAATAACAAAAACACAATAAGAAAAACAACTACAACAAAAACAACAATAACAAAAACAACAACAAAAACAATTACAACAAAACAATAACAAAAACAACAAAAACAATAATAAAAACAACTACAACAAAAACAATAACAAAAACAACAGCAACAAAAACAATAACGATAACGATAACAATAACAAAAATGATAACAAAAACAACGATAACGAAAACAACAACAAAAACAATACTAAAAACAACTACAACAAAAACAACAACAACAGCATCAGACCAAACGTCCTACAGTAATACCTTCGTACAGCCAGCGGCCGCCGCGTATCGATCAGTCTGTCACTTAGAAATCTGCATCTTCAGCTGACAAAGCAGCTGAAATAAAAAATAAAATAATAAAGGCTGACTTGGGTCAGAGGACCAGCAGCTTCCTAGTCGCTCTAGTCACATGGAGCTGAGAGGTCAGTAAGATCAGCAGCAACTATACTACACGTCTAACAATATTCCTCAGGTTACAGCTGTTCTTTAGTTCTGTACAGCAGATCAGAGAGAAACTTAAAACAGATTCAGTAAAACATTTTCATAAAGACATGTCATTAAAAGCTGCAGGTTTCCTTAAAAACACAAACGCTGCAGAGTTTTAGCATCAGGATCATTTGTCATCAGGTACAGTGCCCAGGTAATACTAAGACAACTTCTACAGACTGACCTTTGACCTTTGATGACCACAGGAACGATGGGCAAAGGGGTTTTAATGGAAATCAATGGACATTTCTTTAGTTCATTGATGTTTAAGAAAAACAGACTAAAGGTAGTTATCAGAATCAATGACAGCATTATCAGCATATTTAATGACTTATTGCCCTCACAATGACTCTGACCATCACTGGTGTGTAGAACCTAACCCTGTGGACGAGACGCCGTTCATTCTGACTTCCTGTGACCTATTTGTTAAAAAAATCAACAAGCCAACACGCTGTTCTAAAATGTACATTAAAATAGTTAAGTTTTTTTGCTAAAATGAGATTGAACACTGTTAAAACAGAGGAAAAATCAACAGAATTAGTGTAGCAGGATTCGTAGGTCCCTCCAGGTTTAACAGCGTGCTCCTCTACCTGTCCTGCAGGTAAGCTGCAGGGAATCAGGTGCAGCCTGCACGATGGTTCAAATCTCTTCCTTCACAAGAGACTTCATCACCAGTGGAGTGTGAAAGTAAAAGGTCAAATTCATGACTGAGACACGTATGAAATAATTAAATTCTGAGATCTGTGTTCCCATTGGGAGAACAGAGACATGTGATGGGTTCCAGTCCAGCAGAGGGACCAGATGAAGGATGGACGTCTGGATGTTCTGTAGGGTTTTAAATATGCAGCATATGAAGGAAGTTTCAGCATGTGTGTTTCTGCGCGTTTCTGCATGAAATAACACAAATAATCACTGCAACAGAACAGAAGCATAAACACGTTAAACTTTAACACAACAGGCTCCTTTTGTTTGCAGAGATTAAAATATGAAGAAAGCTGTTAAACTTACTCAGTGTAATAAAATATAAATGGGGATCACATTAAATTTCTTGCTGATTAAATTTTAAAGTGTGAATGCATTAACTACAGAACAGGACAGCATTCTGCTTTATGGACTTAGAGCTGTAAAGGACTTTTTCCTTGTTCTTGATTCTTGTTCACCTGTTTGTTAGCAAATTACTCAAAAAGTGTGTTTATATTTTATAGACAAAGACCCAGATTCATAAACCATAGCGCATGATTTATCACATTGCTATGCTCAAATATCATGGTGTAACCACGTTCCCTCATTCATAAATGCCTGTTAGCGACATATGTTAGCATTAGCCTTAAAGAGGTGTTACTGTGATATTTCCTTATTTACATGTGGTGGCAGCTATTCATAAAACAAACCCACATGCTAACATTAAGACCTGCTTCATTCTGCTGGTAAATTTCAGCGATATGAAATCTGAGCGATGTTTAAACTGTATTTACCTCACATGTGTTAGTGATCAATAACTTTGATAGATAAACTCACTCAGCTGATCAGTTTTTAAATGTGGAGTTTTGATCTGATCAGAGACACGTTCTTATGGTGCTGAGCTTATTCATAAAGCCTCATATGCTGTGCTGCTGAGTTCCTCACACACACACACACACATACACACACACACACACACACACACACACACACACACTACAGAGGTTAAAATACACGTCTTCCTGTTATTTTAACGTCCGTCTTTTAAACAAGACGGGCGCTAAAGCAGAATGTGTGTTTAAACCAGATGAATCAGGATGAATGGTGGCTGGTAAACATGTAGCAGCTCGTTAACACGCTGATCTTCATCACTTTTACCTGTCACCTCAAACGCTGCCTTCAGGTAACAGCAGAGCAACAATTATCTAGGAGAAGTTTTATGAATGAGCTTCAGTTATCACAGTGCACATTAAGGAATGCTGCACTCCTTATTGCCATTTTTATTAATCTGGTCCAGTGTTTTTTTTTGTTTTTTTTTTGTTTGTTTTTTGTTTTTTTTAAATTTTTAATCAGAATAGACATAAGCAGGTTATTTTTTCCATGCGGAATATTTAATATTTGAATGTCTCCACTCTCATTCTGCCATTATCAAGTTGTTGTTTCCATTATTCATTAAACCAATCAGAAAGCAGCTGATGTTATGTAAACTCATTAAAAGCACCTTAATCAGACACTTCCTGCTGCAGCCTGAACGTCGTGACGTTTGCTGTGAATGAAACCACGTTCTGAGTAATAACTCCTGTTTTAGAACAGAGCAAACACAAAGTCTGAACGTGTCACGGATGTTCTGACATTAATGAAGAAACACGACAACTGTTGCTATGGCGGTTGTTATGGTGTTGGGTGTGTGTGGTTGCTAGGATAGTTCCAATAGAATTTAAGGTGTTCGTTATCAAATTCTAGGTGGTGTCTAAGGAGTTGTGGCTGTTTGCTGTGACTATGATGGTGTAGATGGTTGCTAGGAAAGTTGCTATGGAGTTTCAGGTGGTTGCCACAAAGTTCTGTATGGTTACTCAGGCAGCCAATGTGTTGTATGTGTTTGCTAGGGAAGTTCCTATGGGGTTTAGGGTGGTTGCTGTGGTATTTGGGGTGGTTGCAGAGTAGTTACTCTGTTCCAAACACCACAGGAAGCTGTGTTTTATTGTCTGCAGCAATAAAACAGTAACAAAATAAATCAGCACAGGCTTGTGTTTAAGTTTGAAAACCAGAAATCTTTGCAAACATCTACTGATAACAATAACTATTGATCCTCACATTACTGTATGTTGTGGCATTTTAAATAAGCATGCAATTTGTGGTTATTTATCAGATTCTGATTAGCTATTTAGTCAAGAGATTAAAAAAGGAACATTGTCGGTGAAAATGTGCAGAAATGAACTGTTAAAGCATCAATATCTGATACTGTGCAGTGTATATACGTGTGTGTATTTAGTGTGTGTATTTAACGTGTGTATGTCTGTATTTAACATGTGTATTTAGTGTGTGTGTGTGTGTGTGTGTGTGTGTGTGTGTGTCTGCATTGTGAGAAATTCATGTTTCACAATACAAACCAATTTCACCCAATAAGGCAACAACAGGACATGAAGCATTTCATTTCACACACACACATGCACGCATGCACACACACACACACACAGCGTCTCGCTGTTTTCGGTGGAGAATTAATACTCGTACAATAAAAAACTGATCACCTAATAAAACAACAGACAACATGTGATTTATGTGTTCAATAAAACCCAACAACATGCTATAAACATGTCAGACACCATGCATGTACACTTTAATGCTGCATCATACATAAAAACTCTGACATCACATTTGTGTGTATTGTGTTAGTCTGATATCTTTAAACATTATCATGATTGATGTCTAAACTCTGTTGTCATGGCAACAATGAATCTGTTGACAGGTAGGTCATGTGTATTCAGGTGTTTTTCGTGCTCATGACCTCCTGATAAACTGCTTTTGTGTTTTAATAACTCTGCTTATCCTTCATTCCACATTTTGAAGAAAATAAATCCCCAGATTTTTCCACAGGAAGTGGCTGTTCTGCTGCCAAAGTGTGTTTGAGTAGAAATATCATGATCATTTTTCTATAAATGCTTTAAAGGACCATACAGGTGATTTTGCATGTCTGAGCCTAATACATTAAATTTTCATACATGTAACGTTACTGACATCATTTCCCAAAGCATACTGCTGGAACGGTGAATTAAAAATGTTTTCCCTACCTTCCAGACCTCCATTGGTTTCAGTTCATTCTGCTATTAAAATCAACTTGTTGATACTGTAAACGTTCTTGGGATAGGTAATCCATCATCACCAACAAGACGTGTATTCAGGTTTTTTTAGAAGTTATGTAATTTTAGTGTTTAAGCTCAATAAAAAGCGTGGAGTGAATGTATGCCTCCACCGGGGAATATAGTCCCAAAAGAAGACCTGTGTTTATGGAAAAATTTAAAGGACCGTGACTTCATAAGGCTGTGTAACTATTAGCAGGAGAAACATGGATTTTTAAGGTGGGTGTATCACTTGAATATTTGATTTAGAAAGATTAAGAGATTTAGCAAAATATCAGGAAAGCTGAAATACGATTTTATCCTTTGGGAAATGATTGTCAGTAACGTATGAAAACTGAATATATTAGGCTCAAACATGCTAAATGGGTGGTATGGTCCTTTAATATAATCTGTTAGAGTACAGACGACCGTTTTCCATCTAGTCTTGTTTGAATGTAACAACAAAACGTTGCTTTATCTGTTTTTCTGAAACCTGGAGCTGTAATCAGAGTTTTTAACGCATCATTTTTAGCAGCAGGTGAATCAGCAGAAATCAGCTCGTTAACACGCCAAGCTGCATGTTTACCTGAGTCTCACCTGAGAATGATGATGCTGATTAACGTGAGAGAAGCTTTATGAATGAGCTGCTGTTATCATGCTGATTATTTAGTGTGACGCCGGTTTGAGTTTTTATGAATTCTACCCATTGTCCCTTTTTGTGAATGAAGCCATAGTGAAAAGATAAAACTGTTCAGGGACCCTGAAGGTCCCGCGGAGTCGTTCTGAAAGCCTGGAGTTCTTCTGGAGGTTTTATTTCTTGTATCTCTGAAGGAAAACGTGTGAAGCGGCATCAGTTAAAGCAACAAGCAGACACTTTGCTCAGACAGATGCTGCAGCTTTTATTGCGTTGCAGCTGCATCAGAGCCGTAAATCTTTGCTGCTTCATACACAGACTGTAATATTTATTTTACTGCAGGTTTGTGCTAGAGTTATAAATCCACAGCAGTAAAGTCAGATGAATAGTAGGCGGAGCAAAGAGGAGGATATTCTCCTCATATAAATCCTTATTTCAAACAATGCCAGCGTGTAAACCTGTTGCATCACCTGTGTGGGCGTGTCACTCTCTCATCTGTCTTTGCTGTTCTTCACTTCTTACATCACAATTCTGCAAATTATGCTGCAGCCAGTTTATTCAGAATGCCCAGACTTCCAACTCCATCACTCAAGTTCAGATCTAAATACGTTCCAGCGCTTCTGAAAAACATGGACGCCAACAGGAAGTTCATGTTCGCAATGCAAGTCTGTGTCTTATAAACATCGAGAGGATCAACAAGATATTTCATGATGTCAAAGACAAATGGCGCATAATGTAGCTTAGCTGTTTTTATTGTCTTTGCTCATTAAAATAACATTTAAAAACTGCAAAACGATGTGCAGATCAGATTCAGACCAGAACAAATGATCTGCAGATCTGATTCAGACCAGAGCAAACGATCTGCAGATCTGATTCAGACCAGAACAAACGATCTGCAGATATGATTCAGGCCAGAGCAAATGATCTATAGATCTGGGAAATGCATTAAGTCATGTTTTAGGTCATCTAACAACAAATCAGAATAGTTATTTAATGGAATCAATGATGCAGAATGATTTGAAGGTTCTTTTTGATGCTTTTTAATTTTTGATGCTTTATTTGAATCTGTACAGAGAAATATGAACGTACAAACCTGAGGCGGCATTTTGTTATGGTGGAGTCGCACTTTGATGACTTAAGTCTTCGTTAGCTTCATACTTTTCTTACCTCCATCATGTTTGATATCGTTGCTAATAATAATAATAATGATGATGATGATAACTGTCTGTCCTGCAGCTGTGATGAATAAAGGAGCAGTTTGTGATTTCATGGCTGTAAATTAACATTTCTGTTGCTGCAGTTGACCTCACTAAAAACTCAAACTTTCCGACCTCCGACTGGGAAAAGTCAAAGCAAACAGTCCCTCTTTTCAGAATTCCTACATGGATGAAAATGTGCTGAATGAAAGAGATTTTACTTCTTTACCTCCACTGTGCAGAATTCATTTTACAGCTTTCAACAAATTTAGCATTTTAATGTGGAAATCAAACGTCCAGAAAAAATTCCTGTAAATGAGAAAACTTCATCTGGTCTCTGTCTGAAGCTCTGCTCGTCAGCATGTGTGTGTGTGTGCGTGTGCGTGTGCGTGTGCATGCGTGTGTGTGAGTGCGTGCGTGCATGTGTGTGTGTGTGTGTGTGTGTGTGTGTGTACACATGCGTGAATGTTACTGTGCTAATCAGTGAATTAGCTGCTGCGTCTCTGATTGGGCAGAAATCATAACATCCTGTTGTTTTAATCAGATATTAGAGTTTAAAGTGTCTCACACAATTATAAGTTTCTAAAAATATTAAAATGTGTTTGATTAAAACACACCCGCTTTCATAAAAACAAAGACTTTCCACACAAGTTCATCATGTTCTTTTGTCCTTTTTCCCCTTCCTTCATTCCTTCCTTCCTTCCTTCCTTCCTTCCTCCTTCC
>VXCM01006511.1:2584-22584 GCA_014773175.1 Lucifuga dentata | reverse complement strand
AATACACATTATATACTGATACATTATATATACTGATACACATTATATACTGATACATTATATATACTGATACACATATATACTGATACACATTATATACTGATACATTATATATACTGATACATTATATATACTGATACACATATACTGATACACATTATATATACTGATACATTATATATACTGATACGCATATATACTGATACACATATACTGATACACATATTATATATACTGATACATTATATATACTGATACACATATATACTGTACTGATACGCATATATACTAATACACATTATATACTGATACATTATATATACTGATACACATTATATACTGATACATTATATATACTGATACACATATATACTGATACACATTATATACTGATACATTATATATACTGATACATTATATATACTGATACACATATACTGATACACATTATATATACTGATACATTATATATACTGATACGCATATATACTGATACACATATACTGATACACATATTATATATACTGATACATTATATATACTGATACACATATATACTGTACTGATACGCATATATACTAATACACATTATATATACTGATACATTATATATACTGATACACAGATACTGATACACATATATACTGATACTCATATTATATAAACTGATACATTGTATATACTGATACACATTATATGATATGCATATTATATACTTATAATATATATACACTGATACACATATTACACATGCTGATATACACATATATACAATACACATTTTATATATACACATTATACTACATATACATGTTATATGTACACTAATACAGACACGCTAAGATGTCTTGTGCGTACCTGATTTTATGGGTAAATTGTAGTGATGTTACATCAGGTACCGAGGCTTCAAAGTGTCACGGCTTGGAATAGGATCTAGAAGCAGACACAGCAGACAAAGGCTTGCTGAAAGCTCAGAGACTTTACTGACAGGATGCAACGAATACAGAGTCCAAAACAAGCAGGGTCATACACAAAAAGGCAGTCCAAAACCAGGCAGAGGTACACAGGGACAAGGTAGCAAAACACAGCCGACACAGGCAGGCAAAAGGTAAGTATAACAGCTGGAACAGACTAGTAAACGATCTGGCAGAGATTACAAGTAACAGATAGGTATATATACATAACAACACTAATGAGAAAAGCAGGGCAGGTGTGTGATGCAAAACAAGGATCAGGTGCGCTGCATGGCAGTGAGGTAAGGAGAGAGGAAAACCCCGGACAGGAACTGGACCTGGAACAGACACAGAGACAAGAGTCGAATGCAAAACATGGAAAGGACACTGGGCAGAGGAACAGAGAGAGATTTAAGAGGAGGTGCTAGCAGAGTCCCTGACAGTACTCCCCCCTCTAAGGGTGCCTCCTGGCATCCTAGATGGCTGGTCAGGATGGAGGCGGTGAAAGTCCCTGAATGTCCTGAGCTGGAACCCAACTCCTCTCCTCAGGCCCGTAGCCTTCTCAATCAACAAGGTACTGTAATCCCCGGCCACGACGATGAGACCACAGGAGCCGCCTGACAGTGTAAGCATCAGAACCATCAATGAGCCTAGGTGGAGGAGGGGGTTTGCCGGGGGGGAAGAGACGACTGGAAGAGACAGGCTTGAGTTTGGAGACATGGAAGGTGGGATNTTGCCGGGGGGGAAGAGACGACTGGAAGAGACAGGCTTGAGTTTGGAGACATGGAAGGTGGGATGCACAAGCCGGAGGGCATGAGGAAGACGGAGGCGAATAGCTACTGGGTTGATGACCTTAGACACAGGAAAAGTCCCCACAAAGTGAGGAGCCAGCTTCCGGGAGTCGACTCTTAGAGGCAGATCATGAGTGGCCAGCCAAACACGATCACCGGAGCAATAGTTAGGGGCAACAGAGCGATGGCTGTCAGCCCGATGTTTGTAACTAGCCCTCAAAGAAAGCAGTGCTGCCCGAGCCCTCCTCCAGGTCCAGCGACATCGACAGAAAAAACACATGGCAGAAGGAACCCCCACATCCTCCTCCTGGGCAAGGAATAAGGGGGGTTGATAGCCCATACAACACTCAAAAGGAGACATACCAGTGGCTGAGACAGGAAGCGTGTTGTGGGCATACTCCACCCAGGGAAGTTGATCACTCCAGGAGGAAGGATTGTGGCCAGAGAGACAGCGCAGGGCAGATTCTAGGTCCTGGTTAACACGTTCCATCTGGCTGTTGGTCTGAGGGTGGAATCCAGAGGACAGACTGGCTGTAGCTCCTAGTAACTTACAGAATGAGCGCCAGAAACGAGAAGAGAACTGGGGACCCCGGTCAGATACAATGTTCAAGGGAAGACCGTGCAGTCTGAAAACATGATAAACCATAAGTTGAGCTGTTTCCTTGGCAGAAGGCAACTTAGGTAATGGAACAAAATGGGCAGCCTTAGAAAAACGGTCCACAATGGTCAGAATGACAGTGTTACCACTGGATGGGGGCAGTCCAGTTACAAAATCCACAGCAATGTGGGACCAGGGACGACATGGAACGGGAAGTGGATGGAGGAGACCAGCAGGGGCACAATTGGATGATTTATTTTGGGCACACACAATACAGGCAGCAATGTACTCATGAACATCCTTCTTCATGGTAGTCCACCAGAAACACTGGGAGATGAGCGCCAAGCTGCGTCGCCCTCCAGGATGACAAGCCAGATGAGAAGCATGTCCCCACTCGAGAACCTGGGTGTGGACAGAGCTAGGAACAAATAAACGGTTACGTGGGCCATTACCAGGGTCGGGATGTTGCTGAAGTGCCGAGCGAACCACCTGCTCAATACCCCACTGCACCGCTGCCACCACACACTCAGAAGACAGGATAGACTGGTGAGAAGAGGGAGAGTTAGAGGAGACATGAGCTCGAGATAAGGCATCAGGTTTACCATTCCTGGAGCCAGGCCAATAAGAGATAGTGAAGTTAAATCTTCCAAAAAACAGGGCCCAGCGAGCCTGGTGAGAGTTAAGGCGTTTGGCAGTTTTGATGTATTCTAGTTTCTTATGGTCAGTCCACACAATAAACGGTTGCTCTGCCCCCTCCAGCCAGTGCCTCCACTCCTCCAGAGCTAGCTTAACTGCCAATAACTCCCGGTTGCCGATGTCATAATTGCACTCAGTAGGAGAGAGACGGTGGGAGAAAAAAGCACAAGGATGAATCTTGTCTACGGCAGAGCACTGGGAGAGTATGGCTCCAACTCCCACATCTGAAGCATCCACCTCCACCAAAAACTGACGAGTGGGATCAGGTAGAACCAACACTGGAGCAGAGGTGAAATGTTGCTTCAGAGTGTTGAAAGCAGCTTCAGCCGAGGGAGACCAGGTGAAAGGCCGCTTGGTAGAGGTGAGGTCAGACAGAGGGGCAGCCACCTGGCTGTAGTTGCGAATGAACCAGCGGTAGAAGTTGGAGAACCCCAAGAACCTCTGCACCTCCTTCCGAGAGTTAGGTCGGGACCACTCGAGCACTGCCTTAACCTTGGAAGCCTCCATTTGGATCCTGCCAGGAGCGATGACAAATCCAAGGAANTGAGCACTGCCTTAACCTTGGAAGCCTCCATTTGGATCCTGCCAGGAGCGATGACAAATCCAAGGAAAGACACAGTGGTACAATGAAATTCACACTTCTCTGCCTTAACGAATAGTTGGTTCTCGAGAAGTCGTTGGAGCACTAAGCGGACATGGTTCCTGTGTTCAGGGACAGACTTAAAGAAAATGAGGATGTCATCAAGACAAAACGGTTAAGGCAGTCTCTAAGAACATCATTAACTAGGACTTGAAACACAGCAGGAGCATTTGTAAGACCAAAAGGCATTACCAGATACTCATAGTGTCCACTGGGGGTGTTAAAGGCAGTCTTCCATTCATCCCCCTCTCTGATATGGACAAGATGATAAGCATTTCGGAGATCCAGCTTAGTAAAAATCTGAGCGTCCTTAACGCTCTCAAAAGCTGTTAACATGAGTGGCAGAGGATAACGGTTCTTGATAGTGATGTCATTTAACCCCCGGTAATCAATGCAGGGGTGCAGAAACTTATCCTTTTTCTCAACAAAGAAGAAGCCAGCTCCAGCTGGAGAGGATGAAGGGTGGATAATTCCAGCAGCTAGGGAGTCAGAGATGTAAACTTCCATTGCAGCAGCTTCAGGACCAGACAGAGGGTAGATACGCCCCTTAGGAGGGGCTGTACCAGGGAGTAGATCGATGGCACAGTCATATGGTCTATGGGGTGGCAGGGAGGTGGCTCTGGCCTTGCTGAAGNGAGTAGATCGATGGCACAGTCATATGGTCTATGGGGTGGCAGGGAGGTGGCTCTGGCCTTGCTGAAGACAGATTTAAGGTCCAGGTATTCAGCTGGCACATTAGAAAGGTCAGAAAACACCTCCTGGGGAGGTGGTTTGGCAGACAGAACACATGAGGAGGCAGAAACCAAACAAGACCTGAGACAAAAAGGGCTCCACTCCACAATAGCATTAAGCTTCCAGTCAATATGAGGNCCAGACAGAGGGTAGATACGCCCCTTAGGAGGGGCTGTACCAGGGAGTAGATCGATGGCACAGTCATATGGTCTATGGGGTGGCAGGGAGGTGGCTCTGGCCTTGCTGAAGACAGATTTAAGGTCCAGGTATTCAGCTGGCACATTAGAAAGGTCAGAAAACACCTCCTGGGGAGGTGGTTTGGCAGACAGAACACATGAGGAGGCAGAAACCAAACAAGACCTGAGACAAAAAGGGCTCCACTCCACAATAGCATTAAGCTTCCAGTCAATATGAGGGTTATGTTTCATGAGCCAGGGGATGCCCAGCACTACAGGAACCTGAGGAGACTGAAACAAACGGAGGGAGACTTCCTCTCGGTGCTTACCTGAAACTAATAGCTCCACAGGAGTGGTAGTGTGGGTAATACTAGCCAAAACCTGCCCATTAAGCCCTTTAGCCTCGATAGGTGGTCTGAGAGGCAAAATATTCAACCCCAGTTGCTCTGCTAAAGTGGAGTCAATAAAGTTGTCATCAGCGCCAGAGTCAATCAATACAAGAAGAGAGTACTGCTGCTTACCCCAGGAGAGTACAGCGTGGAGAACCGGTCGACTAGGAGGTGCAAAGGAAGATGTGCCCGCCAATAGCCCCCCCCTACTGACGAGCGTTCCCTTTTAACTGGCAGGTGGCGATGAAGTGTCCGCTTTGACCGCAACACAGACAGGAGTTAGTGGTGAGTCGCCGTTTCCTCTCCTCTGCAGAGATCTTGGTACGACCCAGCTGCATGGGTTCCGCGTTCTCCGCGGAAGCAGGAGGAGAAGGCACAGGATGCATTGAGAACGAAGGTGGAATAACAGCTCCGGGGGGGGTGCAGGTTCCCACGTTCCCAACTGCGCACTCGCAGGTGGCCATCCACTCGGCAAGCCAGTTCAATCAGGGAATCCAGGTTGTCAGGTAAGTTATGAGTAGCCAGTTCATCCTTGATGCGGGCTGACAGTCCATGATAAAAGACATCAAACAAGGCTTGAGTGTCCCAATTACAGGTTGCGGCTAAGGTGCGGAACTCAATGGCATAATCAGAAACCATGTGATTATTCTGCGTGATGTGAAGTATCTCTCGGGCAGCCTCACGACCAGAAAGAGAGCGGTCAAAAACTTTCTTCATCTCCATGGAAAACGAGGAGAAACTGGCACACACCAGAGAATTAGTGTCCCAGACAGCTGTTCCCCACTCACGAGCTTTGCCGGAGAGCAGCGTGATTACATATGCCACCTTAGCCCGATCAGAGGGAAAAGTTGCAGGCTGTAGTTCAAAAACCAAGGAACACTGAGACAGGAAGGACCGACAAGTACCAGGGTCTCCGGAATAATGTTCAGGTGGTGGCAGACATGGTTCCAGGGTGTGGGAGGCAGAGACAGCACGCAGAGCTGGGTTATCCGACCCAGAGGACGGAGCTGATGGAGCTGTCTGCTGAAGCTCTTGGAGCTGTTGGGAAACTGCGTCCAAACTGCCTGCAAGCTGAAGAAAGTTCTGGTTGATGACTTGCATATCCAGTTGCTGTTTACCGATCATAGTCCCTTGCTTCTCCAAGGCAGAGCGGAGCAGGTTGAAGTCTGCTGAATCCATACTGGCCAGATCGTAACTGTCATGGCTTGGAATAGGATCCAGAAGCAGACACAGCAGACAAAGGCTTGCTGAAAGCTCAGAGACTTTACTGACAGGATGCAGCGAATACAGAGTCCAAAACAAGCAGGATCATACACAAAAAGGCAGTCCAAAACCAGGCAGAGGTACACAGGGACAAGGTAGCAAAACACGGTCGACACAGGCAGGCAAAAGGTAAGTATAACAGCTGGAACGGACTAGTAAAGTACATAGAACGATCTGGCAGAGATTACAAGTAACAGGTATATATACATAACAACACTAATGAGAAAAGCAGGGCAGGTGTGTGATGCAAAACAAGGTGTCACAGTTCTGCATGTCTGGTCAGCCACTCACCTGCCATTTCTGCATGCCTGGTCCTCAGCTACTCACCTGCCATTTCTGCTCGCCTGGTCTTCTGTTTCTCACCTCCGTTCATCAGCCTGATTCATTTCAGGTTCAGACGCTGTCGCCAATTGGTACCAATTAAGCATGGATTTAAACCCCAGTCTCACACTCACCCTTTGCCAGATTGTTCTTTGCCATCCCCGATGCGAGACATTCCAGCGTTCATTTGTGGACTGACCTTCTGTTACCGACTCGGCCTGTTTTGGACTATTCTGCTCGTCGCCCCCCTGGTCACCACCTCTGCCTTCTGTCCCCGACTCCGATTCCAGTCTCTGCGTTTGGACTCTTTGTTTGACTGTGTTAGTGTAGGCACTTTGTCCTGCCACTTTTTCTGCCTGCCTCTGTGTTGGACTGTGAGCTCAATTAAAGAACTTTACTTGTCGGAGTTGTACTGTGTGCTGCATTTGGGTCCAAACCCCACCCGTCACACAAGGATCAGGCAGTGAGGTAAAGAGAGAGGAAAACCCCGGACAGGAACAAACTGGACCTGGAACAGACACAGAGACAAGAGTCGAATGCAAAACATGGAAAGGACACTGGGCAGAGGAACAGAGAGAGATTTAAGAGGAGGTGCTAGTAGAGTCCCTGACACAAAGCGTGTTTAGTGAAGGAAGTTTTCCATGAAGTGCATGTCGAGGCGTGTTTCGTTTTAGATGAATGACATAATTGATGACATCTGAAGCCTCGCTGCGCTCCTGTACCATGTGACTGCTTTGGGAAGTGCCAGATTTGTCGTGTATATAAAACCATTGAATGTGATGTAAATTTTTACCAATTTTGTTGAGAATATCGGTGTCATTTGGCATCAATTTACATAATTTTCACAATGGATCACCATTAACTTATTCTAAAAACATTTAACCGAAGAAGTTTGTACACATTTAATCCACCACTTATAAGGGGGTTGTGGTTTCATCACTTCTATATTCTGCCCAGGAAAGACAAAAATCACAAATTGGTTTATTTTATTTATTATTCACGTTATTTCAGCTGTTTCACACTCTGGCCAGCAGATGGCGCAGTGTTTACACGAAGCATCAAGAAATGAACCATTACTAGAACCACTTTGCTAGAATGGTTCAGGGCTTCATGAGGCTTCATCTCACCATCTCTAGTAAATTTTACTCTTAAGGGACCATACTGGTGGTTTTGCTTGTTTGAGCCCCATAAACACAACCTGCATACATGTTATATTACCAAACCATTTTCCAAAACATAAAACTGTATTTTGGTTTTGCTGTTATTTTGCAAATCTCCTAATCTTTCTAAGTCAAATGTTCAGGTGATAAATCCACCTTAAAACTCAACATTTCACCTGCTAACACACACACACATACACACACACACACACACACTTGTAGAAGACGCACTGGTTGCTGTGATCACAAATGAACCAAAGTGTGAAACGAATCCTCGTCTGATCGAACTGAACCACATACGTGTGAAAACCTAAAAACACGGCTTCATATTGTCAAACAAAAGCAAAAGAAGCTAAATCATTGAGCGTTGGCGGAGGTTTGAGGTTTGCTGGTTTTCTGTGTTTATATCATATTTACTGCAGTGCATCTGTTGGCGTGTAAGCCTGGGCAGCACTTCCTGTTTTGAAACTTGACTTCCACTTTTCTGATGCTCGCCATCGTGTTTGTGCATTTACTTGTGTGTTTGTGTGTTTGTGAGCGTTATGATCCCTGTTAGCCGTCTTCTTTAGCAATAATGAACCTAGCTGGAAACCTGCCGGCAGCCTGGCGTTTGACGTTAAACAATGCATATTCATCTCTCTCTCTGGCAGCGGCTGGACTTCCTGCGGGCAGGCTGACAGCACGCCGTATGGAAGGATTAGCCGAGGCCACGGCTTTCACCTCTAACGCCACGCTCTCTCCTGAGTTTTATTCTTGTTGTCCTTTCTCTCTTTCTGATTGTCCTTTTGTTCTTCTTTCTCTACTTCTTCAACACTTATTACTTCAGTCAAGCAGGTCATGTGACCACCGGCGTTTATTTGTCTGTTAGCAGAACGTCTCAAAAAGTTATGACAGATTTGGATGAATAGTGATGTTAAGATGAAGAAGTTTTCACATTTTTAGCCTTTACAATCAATGCTAACGGCCCGATTTCAATTAAACTTAGCAAACGCACTTCAGATACACACACACACACACACACACACAGAAACAGAAAAACACTGATAATTTTGTCAAACATTTCATAAGAAAAATGTAAAATCGTAAACAGATTTTGATTTCTCCTTAACTTTTTCCATCTCTCTGTTTCTTCCTCTCTTCCTCCTCTGGACTTTTTCCACGTCTGTTGCTTCTCCTCACGGCGTTAATGTCAACATTAAAGTTGCTCTGTGTTTCGTTTGCTCTTCGTTTTTCTTCCTCCCGTCTTTGCTGTGTTTCTGTGACTTGTCGTCTCTTTCAGTCTCCAGGTTTTTTTGTCTTCTCTGCAGAACTCCATTCAGACAGAATTACATCTCAGGACAAAGTAAAAGCTTTAGTCTGGAAGGTTCTGTTAAACTGGTTTTCCTGTTTCTGAGCACAAAGAATTACAGAGAAAAAAGAACATTTGAAAGGCAGCAAAAGCAACAATCATGCTTAAGCGATGAACAGATTTTGACCTCTGACCTTCCTTCCCTTTGCTCTGGATTCGTGTCCTGCTTATCGTCCTGAAGCGTCATGTCTTTGTGTCTCTGAGGATCTGGAAGTTTTCAAAACCTCCAGCTCCACTTTTACTTCCTGGAAATATTTCTGAGACAAAGACCAAACTGCATGGAAAAATGTTCTGTTTTCATTCTAAACAGCGTGGAGTTAGATTTTGTTCATGATACTGTTATAATTTTGTTATATGATAAAAATTTGTCATCACAATACTGACGACATTATAGTGTGATGACGTGTTGATGACTTTTAACATAATGCATCAAGAAGAAACTAAATGGTTCAGCTACAAGCTAACAGCTAACAGCTACAAGCTAACTGGCTAACAGCGACAGGTGGAAACACAACAAATTAGCTTCTCTACCTGAAACAGAGACACCTGGTGAATACCAAGAAAGTCACATGAGGAGGAGACCCAATCAGATGATTAGAGACACAAACCAAACAGGAAGTGATGCTGACTCAGTCTAGCATAGCTGGAGCATTAGCTAGCTGTACTTCCTGTGACAGAACAAGCTAATGGTGGAGTGAAATAAGCTTAGCGGTGACTTTCTGTCTAAAGATACGACATCAGTCCAAACAGGGAAAAAAGAGATTTAAAAAATCTCCACCAAGATTCACGTCATCCTGTCATCCTACAGACCATGTATGAAAAGTGTTAGCTTAGCAGGAGAGCCACCATTTAAAACATGGGGTATGCTTCTATCTATCTGTCTGTCTATCTATCTATCTATCTATCTATCTATCTATCTATCTATCTATCTATCNTTCTATCTATCTGTCTGTCTATCTATCTATCTATCTATCTATCTATCTATCTATCTATCTATCTATCATGGCGTGTCCTTTTCAAACATGCATCTTATAGTAATTAATGAATTAGCGGCTCAACGTGTGTATTTGGTCTTATCACATTTCCTGTCACGGCTCTGGTTTCTCTGCAGCATTACAGTAGCAACGACCAGCGACATCAATATTTAAAACGCATTCTAATTAAGCCCCGGCTGAACGCTGCCGCCCGGACAGCAGAGCGCTGAAATTAAACGCGCCCCTCATCCTCTCACGTCCCACGACTCTCCATCAACCTCCAAACCACGCCAACAAATCGCTGCTCCATCCATGTCAGCAGGGGTCAGGCCGTGGGGTCAGGGTGGGGGCGGGGCCAAACAATGTACAGGAAACAAAGTCAGTCTAAAGGAGGTTAAATATTCATGGCTGCTATTTTCCTTCACCTCCTCAATGTGTATGTGCTGATGAATGAGTGATGAGTTAAGTTATCCTCTGCGTGTGTGTGTGTGTGTGTGTGTGTGTGTGTGTGTGTGTATCATGCCTGTGTTCTGATGTGGGTTTTCTTGAGCATCAGGTGAACACACATCTGAATATGTCACTTAGAAGTACATCGTTTTGTAACTGAAAAACTTAAAAATAAATTATTTTACAAACCAGCTTAGACATCAATTTTTTTTTTCAAAAATTAGAATATCTTGAAAAAATATAACACATTTTTTGGAGAGTAGACCCTTTCTTAAACTTAAAGGAGCATACCAGTGATTTTGCATGTTTGGGATCAGACATGCAAAATCACCAGTATGCTCCTTTAAGAGTAACACTTCATTCTCAGTGAGTTTGTAGACATCAGCCGGCGGTCCTCCCAGGATTTTAAAGCTTCACTTAAATGTTCTCATTCTTTGTCTCTTTGCTGTTTGATTCTTTTATTTTTCTTTCTTCCATCCATGTCAAACTTTTCTTTTCATGTTTTACTTTGTTCTCATATTAACTTCATCATAAAGCCTTTCTTCATCTGCTTACTTGTTTCTTTTCTTTGTATTGCATGTTACATACACTGTGTGTGTGCATGCGTGTGTGTGCATGTTCATGGCCTCACAGCTTTAAGTTTAAAAGCCTTTTCTTCAAAGTTTTGTCAGTTAACAAGACGTATGTAAGTTCACGTGGAGGAAATGTCTCCACAGATGATTATTTCCACCTCATTACACACACTTCTTCTATCTACCTCCCACATACACACACACACACACAGATAGAAACACTAATAAGGGGCTGATTGAAGTGGTGATGGTTTAGGAATAAAGGCGTGAGACTCGGGTTTGAACCATGAGGGACTCGATCATCAACTGATGCAATGACAGGTTCATAACACATGCAGAGATGAAGGAGCATGTGTGTGTCTGTGTGTGTGTGTGTATGTGTGTGTGTGTGTGTGTGTGTGTGTGCGTGTGTTATGTAGTTAGGCNCTGTGTGTGTGTGTGTATGTGTGTGTGTGTGTGTGTGTGTGTGTGCGTGTGTTATGTAGTTAGGCATCCTGCATTACTTAACCAGTGTGAATCATATGTGAAGATGGCCCACCCATGGAGAGGGAGAGTGTGTATGTGTGTGTGCAAACCACATGTGTGTTTATGTAAATATGTTCCTGTATACATGCATGTTTTCAGTTGTTTATGTAATGATGTCTCATCTCTTATTTATTTGATTACCTGTACTAATAACTTCCCAAAGCACACACATACTGTACATACATGTATGCGAGTATGTGCTCAGCAGTGTTTCAAAGGACCATATCAGTAAGTATACGCACTTATATAAATTTATATTAATACATGGTCCCCCGATTTAATTCGTCCGGCTATTGTTTCTATAATTATGGTTGTTTTTGTTCTGCAGTTGTGTTCGGAATATTTATCAGAGGTTCTGGTACTCCTGAAAATGTGCTGGTACTCTGAAATGAAAATCACAGAGGTCCCGGTACTGTGTGCCCGGTGTATACTGGCCCACTTCACTTCAAGCACTGGTTTTATATATAAAAAGCAACCAATGAGAGCGTCTTCACTCTGACAGTGACGGCCAGGTTTCCTGTAAGTAAAGTACGCGTGGGTAAGATAACCACAGCCTGAAATGAACCGTGAAGTACCGTGATATGAAACACAGGACGATGCGTTCATGTGCAGCAAGTCACCATAATCCAGCAGAGGTAAAAATGTTGTTGATATTAAATATTGTCTTGCTTTATAGGAAAAACATGGTCTGTTTCTAAAACAAGAAGCCCAGTTTCAATTTCAGCTTGGAGACACGGTTTTTGATAGAGAAGTCCTGATCAACGATGATTCCTAAATATTTAAAGCTAATCACACATTCACTTTCTGTTCTCTGAGAAGCTGTAACGTTTGGAACATTTTCTTCTTTGTGAAAGCATGAATTTTATTTTATCAGCATTTAGGACTAAGTTAAGTTGACAGGTTTGTACAGTGTTAAAGGCAGCTTGCACAGTAAATGACTGTCATTGGCATAACATTATACATCACATTTGGCAGATTAACACACAAATCATTTATATAGAGAGAAAAGGGAACTGGTCCCAAAATAGAACCCTTTAAGACTGATAGGAAGGCTGAGGAGCAATCAGCCACCTGAAAACACTGTGTTCTGCCTGATAGATCATTTTTAAACCAATCAGCATCCTGTGTTGATAAGCTGATGCTTTTCAGCTTGTTGATTAAAATCTTATGATCAACCATATCAAAAGCCTTAGACAAATCAATGAACAGGGCAGCGCAAAACATTTACAATGCAATGCATCAATAAAATCATTTACCACCTTCAGAGCAGCAGAAATAGTCCTATGCTGTTTCCAGTTTGAGGAGGAAGTAGCAGCTGAAACATGATTCCTCCATGAGGATTATAAAGACAAATGGCTGCTGATTCCTGGCAGGACTGAATCTGTACTCTGAGGTCTGCAGCATTCCTGTCGCATGAAACAAAAAATCTGTGTGACCGATATGTGAAGACCAAACAAAGACCAAACCAACAAGTGTGAATCCATCAAAGAGCCTCTGGTTCAGGAAAGCAGCAGAAACATGAATACAGAACAGTCTGTTTCAGAGTGTCCAGGTCTGCGTCTGCACAGCATTCCTTACAGGAAGCCAGAATCTGCTCCACAATGAGGAAGTGGAAGTTGTGTGTGGAATGTGAGCGACATCAGCTTTGTTCAGTAGGATTCGTCTCTGAGGAGCTCGTCAGATATCAACACGTGTGCGATGTTATTAGAATGTTGATCCCTCTGAAATGTATAATTTTCATGTAAATGCGAGAAGACGTCATGATGTTTGTGCAGCTCGTGTGAAACTTGGCTGAAGACTTGCTGGTGCAGCTTTCTCTGCTCTTTTCATCATCTTCCTCCACTATTACTGTCACCATAACTACCATAAAAGATGCCTGAGGAGCTGGAATGGCTCTTGTTTGTAGGAAACAAGCTTCTTGACAGATTTATGTTTTATGAGGGAAGATAACAGCATGTATGAACTAGCTCACATCATTAACAGTCTATTACACACTTTTATGAAGTGGATGCACCACTTTGATGCCAACAGACCAGAAACACCAATAATACAGCAAAACAGAAGCCTCAGGGCTGGAGTCATTACAACATGTAATGATAAAGGCTGATAAATCGTCCACGATAATACCAGGACAAGTATTTTTTTTTTTTTTTTTTANTTTTTTTTTTTTTTTTTTTACATGGCAAAAATTTGTCACATCACAATTTTGATGATATTGCAGCGTGATGATATGTTGATAAATTTTCACATCAAGAGCAGCAAGAAGATCATGATGTGAAAATTCATCATGTCTGAAGTATCAGCTCAGCATCTGATGAATTATTTCCTCTGTTGTTTGAAATGCTTGAGCTACAAGCTAACTGACTAACAGCTAAAGATGGAAAATTAGTTTCTCCACCTGAAGCAGAAACACTTGGTGAATACCAAGAAAGTCACATGAGGAGGAGAGCCAATCAGCTTTGAGACACAAACAGGAAGTGATGCTGACTCAGTCAAGCATAGCTGGAGCGTTAGTGAACTGTACTTCCTGTGACAGAACAAGCTAACGGTGGAGCTAAATTAGCTTAGTGGTGACTCATTCTGATGTATGTACAGTGTTAACTTAGCCGTTAACAGTGTTAGCTTAGCTGCTATGCTAACTTCAGGTGAGTTCTTGTCTTGTGGTGGATTCAGAGCGTATTTAAGTATAGGACATATAGGCTATTTAGCATCATAACCTGCCAAAGATCAGATCTGATGACATCATCAGTCATTTTATTGATGTTTTATAACGACTGAAGACGAGCAGCTAAAGCTAATCTGAGTTACTGTTTACAAGCTAAAATATTACAGGATTTATTATTTCTACTTTTACTGAAGGGAAAAACTCTGCTGTTTCTACTTTTACTCTGATTCATGTTTACTCATGTTGGTATTATTTACTTCTAAAATCACCATGGCAACATTGTTCACTGTTACCTTATTCATTTTGTTTTGAATATTGTTATTGCTAAAATAACTTCAGATATATCATTTTAAGGATATACTGCAAAATATACACTCACACTAACTGCCTAAAATGTGATCCACATTGATGAAAGTCTAAATTAATCTAAATGACAATTTTATTATTATATCTGCTTCTGTCAATTGATCAATCGATTAATCAATCGATCTGATCTAGTATCTAGTAGATAGCTATGCCAGTTTGTTATAAAGCTACATAGCCTGAGCAGTGATCACTGTAATTGCACTGAAAAATAAGAGATTCACCAAAAGACATTTAACTGAAGAAATATGACAAAAAATGTATAAAAATTCTCACCAAGAAAAAAATTCTCAAAAAAAGTTGTATTTTTTTGCTTTAATTTTCAGTCTATAAAACACATTTAACTAAATAGCCACGGCACTAAGTGATTCTCCCTGAAGTGTCCATAATGTGTAATTGTGTAATTCAGAGCCAACATCTCTCACACACACACACACACACACACACACACACACACACACACACACCATATGAGGTGGTGTTATATGTTTCTACTAGACAGAAACTGCTTATTGCCGAGCTAATTGATACATGTGGACTTGCAGCAATAAGGGAAAAAGCATGAAAAGGTCAGAGCAAAAATCAATTATGTTTATTGCTGACAGGCAGAGAGAAACTTTTCATTAAAAATTCAGATGCTCCTGTGGACTTGATAATGGCTGCAGGCAGAAATATGCAGCCATTGTTGAGCTGTGATAGACAGAAACTTCTGAATGGTGAAGAAAGAAACGTTTTCATAAATAGATTTAGATCATCCTTAATGACAGGTCAGCGTCTCACCTGTGCAGCAGCTAAACGTACTATCGAGGATCATTTGTCAGACGAAACTTCTGAAAATTATCTTTCTCTTTTCAACAAATAACAGCATATTACATACATACACAGCCAATATTAAAATAGATATATCATATGCCTGTGTGGGTTTCAGGGCTGTTTTGTTGGACTACATTGTACTGAAAAATGATTTCTAAGGGCATTTTAAGATCTGTGATTGTCTACTCTGGTCTGAATCAGGAACTAAATTGTTCCAATGCTATATTTATTGTATTTATTGGGCTCAAATCTGCAGAACGACCAGTATGCTCCTTTGAATTTGAACTGGAGGGAACTGAAGGCCACGTGAATGCTGAAACAGTTTTATATTAATTAAATTAGGGAGTCCTCTTGGAGACCTGGAGCATCATTACGGCTGCTCATTAACCATGTGAAAGTTTATGAAGATCGTCTCGCTTAAACGTGAGCGAGTTAGTCACGCTGAGACTTGGCACCTACAGACAGAACATCACCTACAGACTGAACATCTACAGACTGAACATCACCTGCAGACTGGATATCATCTACAGACTGAACATCATCCTGTGATGACTCTGTCTAATCATTTCCTGTTTTATTTTGTTAACTGGTTCTCCTTGTTGTTCTGTTAGTTTTACTTCCTGTTCTTGTTCTAGTTTCCTGACAGTTTTCAGCATCACCTGAGTCCAATCTGCTAATCACTCACCTCTCTACTTATACTACCTACAGTTCCTTTGTTCTCTGCCAGATTGTCTTGTTCTCCATATAGTCAAGCTTTCCAGCATTTTGTTTCAGTATTATCTCTCGTGATTTCTCGTGTATGACCTTTGCCTGTTTTTTGACTTGGATTNTGTTTCAGTATTATCTCTCGTGATTTCTCGTGTATGACCTTTGCCTGTTTTTTGACTTGGATTTAAGTCTGTTTCTTGGTTGGATTTATCTGCTTTTAGTTTACCTGGACTGTTTGGACTGTTTCTGGATTTTGCCTTTTGTCTGCCCCTTACCTGCTCTGTCTGCCTTACTGACTGCCCACCTGTGTATGACCAGTGAAGCCGTCATTAAACTGTGGATTTTTATACTACACTCTGTGACTGTTTTTCGTATCCTGCATTTGAGTCTTTTTCTGGTCTAGGCCATCACACATCTACAGACTGAACATCTACATACTGAACATCTACAGACGGAACATCACCTACAGACTGAACGTCACCTACAGACTGAACATCTACAGACTGGACATCACCTACAGACTGAACATCTACATACCGAACATCTACATACCGAACATCTACAGACTGAACATCACTTACAGACTGAACATCTACAGACTGAACATCACCTGCAGACTGAACATCTACAGACTGAACCACAGACTGGAAGAGAAAATCATTTCTTCTTTAAATTTAGGCCACCTGAATGAGTAATGTATGCTGCGTTTAGATACTCGTCACCATTTTCTGCTCACATCTGGCACATATTAGATATGTCAACATGTAAAGTGGAAAAAAACATGGAATCAGACATGAAGCTGTCACCATGATCTCTTCCTAATCTTAATGGATACTGGTGATGTTTGCATGTTTCATCCCAATATAAACCACGTCTTACATTACTGTCAACCATTTTCCAAAACATAGTATGAAAGTCGTTTTGTGTATTTAGCCATTTTTTAGTAGCCATGCCTCTTTAGCTCTTCATGCTGCTTTATGGGCTCACAGAAAATAAGACGTTATAGTGACCAAAATGGCCAACAAGGAGGCCGATTTAAGGAATATAACCTACACACATGTTAAATTACTGACAACCATTTTCAAAAACATACTACTGAACTGGTAAACATTAGAATTGTTTTTCCCTACCTTCCAGACTGCCATTGGTTTCTGTTCATTCCAGTATGATATAAAAATCAACTTGTACAGATGTGAAACGTGCCGAGATAAATAATCCATCACAGAGAACACGTCTATTAATTAAACTGATCCAACACGGAGCTGCATGGAAGAAAATATACGTTTACATCGTCTCAGGAAAAAACGGTTTTTACTGCTTTTTACCGAGAAATTCAAACCGGCCGTCCCTTCTAGCATGTTCCTGTGACATGTCAACAGGTGAAACATTGAATTTTAAGGTGTGTGTATCACCTGAACATTTGATTTTAAAAGATTAGGAGATTTTCAGAATAACCAACTCAAATACGATATGTTTTGGAAAATGGTTGTCAGCATGTACATGTATGTAACATGTATGCAGGTTCTATTTATTAGGCTCAAACATGCAAAATCACTGGTATAGTTCTTTAAATGACGTAAATCTCTCTCTCTCTTTCTCTCTCTCTCTCTCTCTCTCGCATACACACACACACACACACACCTTCATAGAAGCAGACACACACATCTGTCATCTGTCCATCCGTGGTGTTGCTCAGCATTCCCGCAGGTGAGAAACCTCCTCACCATTAAAGAGATGCAGAGGTTCTGAGATAAAGGGGAGCTCAGGGGTTATGGGAATACCCTTCTGTGTGTGTGTGCGTGCGTGTGTGTGTGTGGCTCATTACACTGGAGAGAAGGAAGTGTATGTGTGCAGGAACTGGAAGGTGAAAGAGGAAAAGATGGAGGCTCCAAGCAGAGAGGTGGAAGATCATAATGATTCTTCATTATCTGAATCATAAAGAAACACAACAATGCTAAATAAATAACTATGATTAGCTTTGATTTGATGCTCTAAACTGTCAAATATTTCTTCAGGCACGCACAGCGCTCTGATGTTAGACATTTTTGTGTACAGTGTGTGGACCAATCACGTGAGACAGGAAGTGATGTTTATAGATCATAAAGCTGATTTAAGATTTTCACTGAAGACGTTTCAGAATGATTAAATCTGCTGTCCATCCGCACCGAAGACGAGACAAACAAACGCCACCGAGACGCCGCCGTGTAACCGACTCTCACTCGCCATGATGCTGTAAACAGTTTCTTGCCTCGTGCGTTATACGTAACGCGGGGTCGTGTACATGGTCATAAATGGTGTCATTCTGAGTTACAGTGTTCCAGTTTTGAGGAACATTGAATGCAGCATTATTTCAGTTCCATAAAGGACATTTCTGTGATTTTACTTCTGCTAACGCAGAATTAGACTCACTGCAGTTTGAGTTTTCAGTATTTCTGCTTTTTATCAGTATTTCTCTCTATTTTTTATTTGATCATCCTTCACTTTCAGTTACTGGAATAAAATCTTCACAAAAACTTTCTCAAGTCTCTCAAAATGTAAATTGGCTTCAGATAACAGCGGCAATAAAACGGCAGCCTGGATGCAAACAGGGCTTCTGAGAAACGTAACAATGTGAAGTCCAGAAATAAAAGAACTACAGAGTTTGAGCGCTTTTTAATAAACCAGTCGCTGCTGCCAAAACAGCAAGTGATGTTGACATCACCATGGTTACCGTACCAAAGGAAAATTTGAATTGGAGGAAAAAGAGAAAGTGAAGCTTTGAAGATTCATTAATAGGATTTTTCTTTCATAATGACAGGTTATTTATTACTTTTTAAATTTATTTTATGCTGCCTGAATTATTTTAAGTATGTATTATATGTTTTATATATAATTATATACATTTCTGCTGACTTAATCCTCTTCAGTCTAAAGTCATTTTAAATTTTGTCTTTTATTTGTCACCTCTAAACAACACGTTGCCGACATGAAGACATGATTACTAATTATTTTGGCTTTTGATTTGCTGATTTTCAGCTTGTGTATAGAAACTTTTTTTAAAATTTAAAATATAATTTTTTTTTAATGTGAGGATAGAAATTCTAGTAAACAATCTTTAAAAGTAAATAGTCAATATTATTGTTAGAAGAGTATTAATTTTACAAAATTCTTAATTTCTAAAACATTCTGATCTGTAGAAAAACATTTAAAGCAAGATTTTCAAGAAAAAACTCTCAAAGAAAAAAATAGGAAATAGAAAAATCCTCAAAGAATCAGCATGGAAATTAAAGAAAATGGTCAGCAGTTATTTAATGTGTATGCGGATTACATGCAAAACCACTGGTATGGTCCTTTAATGATCTTTCCAACCAAGTTTCATCAAAATTTAACTTCTTGATTAATCCTGCAACAAACAAATCAGCAAACGAAAGCAAAGATTTGCATGATCAGGCTGTTCCACCTTCAACAACAAAAAAATGATTAAAAGATAAAGTGAAAAAGAAATAGTTGAAAGTAGAAAACATGAAATGATTAGTCAGCTGCAGTGTGAAGGCTAACGCTAACGCTCACGCTAGCCCTCTGAGACGCATCCAGCTTCAAGATTCATCTGTAATGAAAGAAAATTCTATTATAATCATCCTGGTGTGAACAAATAATACAGTTAAGAAAATAAAACCTGGTTTAATGTTACGAGCTCCACAACTAACAATAAAAACCCTCACACACACACACACAGAACTCAATCCCTCATTTAAATGTTGTTTATTTACCCATAAAGCACCTGGGCTGACATTCTCATTTCCCTCCTCTAATTTCTCTTAACTGTTCTAATGTAATCAACTGCCAACGCCCTCCTCCTCCTCCTCCTCCTCCTCCTCCTCCTCCTC
>VXCM01006510.1:12978-26747 GCA_014773175.1 Lucifuga dentata | reverse complement strand
AAATGATTGTCAGTAATGTTACATGTATGAAAATTGAATATATTAGGCTCAAACATGCAAAAGGGCGGTATGGTCCTTTAAGGTTCAGATTAATATCCAGATAATATATTACAGAAACAAGGGTTCTAAAAAGTGTGTGTGTGTGTGTGTGCTAACCTGCCACCAGCTTGCTCTTGCGTGAGGCCTCTGAAGCCAGCGCGTGCGACGCGTTCATCATCCTCTCCTGCTGCTGCAGAACTGAGTCCAGCTCACTGAAGTCCAGAACTGCAGACGGCTGCATGTTCTGAACGCTGCGAGACACACACACACACATTTTGCATGTTTAAGCCCCATCCATCCATCCATCCATCCATGTCTGTCTGTCCGTCCGTCCATCCATCTATGTGTATATATCTATAAATTTTTTTCTGCACGCACACGCAGTAGAAATGCTCATCCAACCTGTTGCACAGACCAACATGTGCACTGATAGGAGAGATACGACATGATTAAAAAGGCTCGGGGAAAAAAAAGGTTATAAAATGGAGATATGATTATAGATACTTATAGATGGAAAAATGAGTGAAGATGTTTCATCCTCATCTGATGATCCAACATGGCCGCAGCATCAGATAAACACTAAAAACCCTCTGGCTGCCTACCTGGACTTGGCCAGCATGTTCTTGATGCGTTGCGTCCTGCGGCAGCGTTCCTGCAGCTCCTCTGGACTCGGAGTCTCCTCGGGGTCGGACTCCACGTAGCGCTCCGGGATGGGAACTTTCCGGGGTTTGGCCAGCTGCAAGGATCAGACGGAAGGAGGAGTCATCAGCTGGCCGACGCCTTCTCTTTCAGAGTCTCTCATTAACCTTAGAGGAATACTTGATGAAATATTTAATTGTAGTTAATCTTAGTTCTCATGTTGACCTTTCTGTTTGACCTTTAGTTCAACTCTGACCTTTACATCCGTCTGTCAGCGCTGCTTTCTGTCAATTGTCCTGCTGCTTATCCTCTTATCTAACTTAAACCTCGTCCAATTTTCCAATTTACTGTCTGTCCTCGTAAACTTAAATACCACACACACACACACACACACAGCTTAGCTAACGTGTTTCCTGTCACTATAAAGGCAGCCAGTCTTCCCACGTTTAGTCAGAATCTCATATATAGAAGCTTTACGTCTGATTCTCTTCAATAAAAAAGACTCATCTGCTTAAAGGACCATACCGTCCATTTTGCATGTTTGAGCCTAACATATTCAATTTTCATACATGTTATGTTACTGACAATCATTTNCCATTTTGCATGTTTGAGCCTAACATATTCAATTTTCATACATGTTATGTTACTGACAATCATTTCCCAAACGATAAAACACTTTTTATTGAGCTTAAATGCTAAAATTACATAACTTTTAAAAAACCTGAGTACAGGCAGTCCCTGACTTATGAACAATCTGTACTTACGGACTGACCACCATAAAGCCTATTAAATTAAAAATTCAAGTTACATGCAGTGATTCGTAATAATGAACAGGGCACTACTTTACGACGCACACTGAAATGCTGCACATCGTCAGCAGTGCAGAGTTAGTACATTTTTATTATTATTATTACGTACTGTATTATTATTATTATTATTATTATTATTATTATTATTATTATAGTACTGTATTGTATTATTATGTTTACAATGTTTTAGGATATCTGGAAGTATTTCTTTAATGTTTCTTATGCACAGAAAGGTAAAATATATATGCTAGTTATACACACCTAACGTAACTGTTTTTACTTAAGAACAAATCCGACTTACGAACAGCCGTGGGAACGGAACTTGTTTGTACCCCGGGGACTTCCTGTATTCAGGTTTTTTTAAAAGTTATGTAATTTTAGCATTTAAGCTCAATAAAAAGCGTGGAGTGAATGTATGCCTCCACCGGGGAATATAGTCCCAAAAGAAGACCTGCGTTTATGGAAAAATTTAAAGGACCGTGACTTCATAAGGCTGTGTAACTATTAGCAGGAGAAACATGGATTTTTAAGGTGGGTGTATCACTTGAATATTTGATTTAGAAAGATTAAGAGATTTAGCAAAATATCAGGAAAGCTGAAATACAGTTTTATCCTTTGGAAAATGATTGTCAGTAACATAACATGTATAAAAAATGAATATATTAGGCTCAAACATGCAAAATGGCCGGTATGGTCCTTTAAAACAAGAAACTGCCTCTGACTCTTATATTATTAAGAACTCTGCAGCATGTATAAGCAGATAGATGTGATTAGGCTGTTTTATTGTTTTTATTCTCATGCTCCATGAGCTGGACTGAAACAGGAAGTGTCCGTACCTCTCGGCTGATGTCCAGGTCGTAGTCGAGAGGCTCCACGTCCACCTCTCTAATGTGTATGGCTATGGCTGACACCCACCCGTCTGACTGGCCCCTCCCCCTCTCCTTCACCTGGGTCCATCCCTCGTCGCTCTCACCCTCTGCACCGGGTCGCTCCTCCTGCCAATCAAACACCTGAGGAGTGAGCAGAGGTCAGAGGTCAGATCATCAATGAAGCTTTAGAACGATCAGAAATAAAGCTGATCTTCACTGGAAAATCTGTAGATTCTAATCCGTCTACACGGAACTTTGCACTTTAAGGTGAGATTTCCCAAGAAACACAATTTAGCATGTCGATAAGAGCAAATCATATTCTCCTCATTCATAAACATCAGTTACCGGCTAATTTTGGCGTTAGCCACGAAAGAGCCGTTACTATGGTATTTTCTTATTTAGGTGTCATGTTAGCTATTCATAAAACACACCGTCACGCAAAAATTAAGACGTGTTTCATTGGTAAATTTAACCTGCATTAAATCTGGGTGATGATTTAAACTGTATTAGTCCCAAACATGTTAGCGATCAATACATTTGATAGATAGAAAGTTTTGATCTGATCTCATGTGTATTCTAGTGGGACTGAGTCTCTCTGTCTCTCACGCACACACACACCTAACCCCACCACTGTGCCAGGACTCTCGATAGTGTCTGGATCTCTTATCTGTTATATTATTGTTAATCTATTAAACTGTGGAGCTCTAAAGCAGAGACTTAGGCTTCCTGTTCAGATTTATCCTTCTGATCTCACTTTAACATCAGAGGAAGCAGAATAAACTAACACAGTAATTTTCATTAGCTTTTACCTGTGACACACCTTAAAACAACGTGTCGTTATCACAGCTCTTATTTAGCGAGATGCTATGTAGCTGCTGTGATTTTTTAAAATGAATTAACCAATAACTCAAAACATCAAAATTAGGTTTTAAGAAAAACAGAGCGTGAAGCTTTACAGTTTGTCACCACAGAATGAGTAAAGCTGGATTAAAGGACCATACCAGCCATTTTGCATGTTTGGCCTAATATATTCAATTTTCATACATGTAACGTTACTGACAATCATTTCCCAAAGCATCCTACTGTAACAGTGAATTAAAAATGTTTTTCCTACCTTCCAGACCTCCATTGGTTTCAGTTCATTCTGCTATTAAAATCAACTTGTTGATACTGTAAACGTTCTTGGGATAGGTAATCCATCATCACCAACAAGACGTGTATTCAGGTTTTTTTAGAAGTTATGTAATTTTAGTGTTTAAGCTCAATAAAAAGCGTGGAGTGAATGTATGCCTCCACCGGGGAATATAGTCCCAAAAGAAGACCTGCGTTTATGGAAAAATTTAAAGGACCGTGACTTCATAAGGCTGCGTAACTATTAGCAGGAGAAACATGGATTTTTAAGGTGGGTGTATCACTTGAATATTTGATTTTGAAAGATTAAGAGATTTAGCAAAATATCAGGAAATCTGAAATACGGTTTTATCCTTTGGGAAATGATTGTCAGTAACGTAACATGTATGAAAACTGAATATACTAGGCTCAAACATGCAAAACAGATGGTATGGTCCTTTAAAAATGACTTTAAACATATTATACCATTTACTAAGGTAAAATATGACTTTAGTTTGGGAAGAACTCATTGAATCTTGCCTCAAGCAGCAAAAATGTTCAGAAGACAACATCATAATGCATCTGCAGTGTGCAAACAAGAACAAATTAGACCAAGGAGTCCATTGAAGCATTTGTCAGATCAATGTTTAGTGTAATTAAAGCAGAAAGAACCCACAGAACCACAGAACCCACAACCAGCCACCAGAGCAGCTCTTAATAAGATGATTAGTAGTTTTTTCTGGGAAGCTGTAATAATACACATGCTAACAGAGCTAAAAGTATAAAACTCTTTCAGACTTTTATTCCCTGAAAAGTATTTTGCTTGTGTGTGTGTGTGTGTGTGTGTGTGTGTGNGTACTTGTGTGTAATCATCCCAGCAGCATGAAAGCCATGCATGACTCCTTCCCGCTCCAGCAGCTGCAGCAGGATGGGATCTGTTGGCGTGTTGACATGCAGCCCATCATGCCTTGCTGTGCTCAGGATTATCAATCGCACACAGAGGAGAGACGACAGAACACCATGCAAACACAGATTCATCAAACCCAACAGATCAGGAAGAACACAGCCGACAGGAAGCTTCCGAAGCAAGAAACTCTCTTTATTGTTGAGTGCAAATCTCTACATGATATAAAAGAAAAAGTTTGTGCGCTGTTTCTCGGTTACACAGAATTAGGTGGTGATTAGCAAGTTCACAACTCTACCTTCTCTACTAGAATTCTATTCTTCAACTCATCAACCTCCTGTAAGTTTTTTTTTTTCCACCAATCATCCTGCACAGAACTGAGGAAGGCTTAAAGCAAGTTGGCTGGAAAAGCATTCTGGATCAATACTTCATGTGCAATTATTAATATAATTATCATTCACTCTGTTTTACAGGTAAATATGCACCAAACTGTCCCTTTCTCACTTCCTGCAACGATTTCACGTGATGTCACCTTCCATTCATTGTTCAGTTTTGTAATATTTCAGCGTTTCAGCCTGGTTGCTCAAACCCATCCTGAAGCATAAAACAGCAAAGCGTCTTTTTAAAAACTCAGCGATGAGTTCATCTTTATGGAAGATTATAGGGACACAATTAAAATGAAAAAAATACAGAGTGAAATACAATACATGTTTTCATTTGTATGTCATTTCCATACACACATTTACTATGTCATAATTAAGTGAAAAACATGTTATAATGCAAACCTGCTTATTTTGAATGATTGAATTAATTGTTTTTCATTGTGACATGAATTTTTCATGCCACATTACAATCAAATCACAGTACGGTGAAAAGAAAAGATCGGGGGGTTTTCATTTCATGTTGTCCAACAGGGGGCAGCACAGACGTGCCAATACTAAATGCAAAGCCCTCTCATTTCTTTTTCTGAAGCAGCTGTGTTATCAGTGCCAGAATGAAAAAGAAAACAGTCCAATCACAGTGTGGAGGCGGAGCTTAAGGCATGCTTTGTTCTGAATGTGCATTAGCAGGTGATAGCTAGCGATCATGTCGGGTCAGGAGAGAATAAAGGATGAGATTGCGGCTCTGTTGCAACAAGTAGAAGAACATAAAGTTAGCATGATCTGACACGGTAGAGGTCCAGTTTCTGGTTCTGTAATCCGCATTTCTAAGTACCTGATTATGGAGGTAACAGGAATGTGTACGGGAAACCAGCCAGTCCGTCAGACTGGTATTGTCCTTTCATGTCCAGCTGCATCTTCAAACTGTTAGCATGAGGCTAACTTGTTCCTACTGTTTCAAAAGCTTGTTTTGTCTGTTGAGGAAATTAGTCTGTGATAAGTTCTGTGTCTCCTATTCTCTCTATAACCACTCCAGGAATTATATAAAATCATTGCTAATGCATATTCAGAACAAATCATGCCTTAGGCTCCGCCCCCACACTGTGATTGGACTGTTTTCTTTTTCATTCTGGCACTGATAATCCAGCTGCTTCAGAAAAAGAAATGAGAGGGCTTTGCATTTAGTATTGGCACGTCTATGCTGCCCCCTGCTGGACAACAGTGAAATGAAAAACCCCTGATCTTTTCTTTTCACCGTACTGTGATTTGATTGTAACGTAGCATGAAAAATTCATGTCACGATGAAAAACAATTAATTCAATCATTCAAACAAAAAAAAATAAAAATAAAAATAAAATAAAAAATTGCACCTATACCATATGTTTTTTCACTATTATGACAGTAAATGCTACGGAAATTAAATACAAATGAAAACATGTATTGTATTTCACAAATTTGTATTATATTTCCACTCTATTTTTTTTTAAATTTTTAATTGTGTCCCTTATAATCTTCCATACACCTTTTCTTACTGACGTTAATTGTGACAATGCAATCATCAATCACTGTCAAATGATAAAAATAACTTTAGTCAGTGCAAGAAAAGGCTGTGTTAATGAAAAATGTTAATTCAAATACATAACGGTGTAAACACATCTTAATTGCTGATGTAGAGCAAAAGGTCAATAAATACTGTATGATTGATTTATTACGTATAAGCAAAGAAAAGAGGTTAATGGTCGTATTGCTCACTGTTACAGGAAAATTAAAGCTCAGAGATTCATAGGAAATGTAGTCTGACTACACAAGGCGAGTGTTAGTTTGTAATCATGATTAATACCAGTCTAGTAATTATTATTCATCTTAAAGGAAGACTTTGATATTCTGAATTGTGTTATTCTTTCATTAGTGACTTGTTAGCACTCTGCATTGAAACAAACTGGTTGGATCAAAACATCAAAGTGTTCCTTTAGGCTTAAAACCAGTCGCATTTCTGGACTAACTTGTGCTATTTCACAAAAAGCAACCTTAAAGCTAGCTCCTGCAACGTCAATACGATTCTGCATTGGAGACACAGGCAGTTAACGAAGCATGATTGACTAAAATGTTGATTAAGGAGGTAAATTTTGGGACAAAGGCAAAGGGATCATCAGCAAAACAAGGCACTTGGATTTCATCCGAAGAACAGAAAGCAGGGAGGTGTGATCATGATTTGTGCCACTAGCGTTACCCACTTTCTTTACATCTTCAAGCTGAAAACATATTTTTCCCAACATTTCCCCGAGTCCTCTATAAGCTCTATATACCAAATCTCTACAAAATAGAACTATACAACTGTATACTGAAAATATCCTTCAGTAAATAAATAAATAAAAGCGTACAAGTACAAGATATGTAGATGTACATAAATGGGCTGTTCTCTTTACTTTCTGCTGATAAAAATGGAGAAAGGAAGGCAGAGCGACGTCCTCCGTTTCCTCCTTTACTCTATGGATTTACATTCAGAATTGTGTCAGTGAGGTCCCACCAGGGGGCAGTGGTGACAAGGTTCACTTTAACCCCTGAACCTTTAAAAGCTAACATAAACCAGGAGCGATTCTGTCCCAGTCAAAACTAACCAGGCATTCCCGTTTCTCCCATTTTCTTTAAAGTCTAAACTTGTCCCTGTGCCCATTTTGACGGAGCCCCTAAAGTCCTAAACCATGATTTTTTAAATCTCGTGCACACAACATAATAACTTGTGCACGAGAGGTAAAAAAAAAAAAAATCGTTATTCAGGACTTTACGGCTCTGTACATTTTGACTCCCATTGCTCTTAAAGCATTAAACAAACTAGCCAGTCAGCTAAAGTCAGTCCTGCCCGTTAGCTTGTTAGTGCCTGCAGCTAACAACAACCCTCATGTTACACAAGGCAGAGAGCGCTAGTGTGTTAGCATCCTGCTAAGTTAAGTGGGTGGGGGCTGCAGGGTGGCGTAGCAGCAGTGGTGCTGAAGGTGGTGCTCCCTGTGTCTGCTGCTGCTGCGCGGGGNTCGGAGGTGCTGGAAGGCAGCCTGGAGGAGGAGGAGGAGCGCTGGCCGGTGGAGGTGGAGACGCCCGTGCAGGAGCGATCGCCCTGGCTGAGGTTCCTCTTGCGCTCCCGCACGAGCGCCCTCTGATGACGCTTCATGCGCTCCAGCTGCTCCTCGGCGCTCATCCGGCCGCGGGGCGGAGCCGAGTCCGACGGTGACAGAAGGTCCAANGGGGGGGGGGGGAATAAAGGAATGAAGGAGGGATGGATGGTGGTGGAAAGAGGATTTCAACAAATGGAAGGACATGAGAGATGAAAAGAGAAGGAGCTGCTTCAAGTAGAACTCAGGACTCCATACATGATGACGAACATACTTAAGCTGTGTAAATACTGTTGACAACCTTCTTAAAAATGATGATTTTTGTGGTTTTCTGCATTTCAACATCATGTGTAGGAACAAGAAGATTAGAATAATAAGCCCAAAATACATTGCAGATATGTTTGTTGCCTACATGCCGGGTAGGCCACTTAGATCAGTTAGCGGTGCCCAGAGTCCGAACCACATGTGGTGAAATGGCTTTTAGTCATTATGCTGCCCACTGCTGGAATCAGCTTCTCCTTGATGTAAGATGTTCCTCAATGATGTTGGTTTTAGTTTTAAAACCAAATTATTGCTTTTAATTGGTCTTATGCTTTCTTTTTTTAAATTCTATTCTATCTTAACTTATCTGTTGATGTATAAACTTGCTGTTTTGTAAAGCACCTTTGTGTACGATAAGGTGCTATATAAATAAAATTTGCCTTGCCTAACAGAACATGGTGTCCATAGTTTCAAAAACATCAGGCTCAGTCACAACTAATGAACAAACTTTCCACTTACAAAGCTGTGGCTCATTAAAGAGAATTCTTCCTGGAATTTTCAAATATAAGATTACTTCAACTTTTCTGTTGAATCTGACATTATTATCATCACAATTATAACTCTGTTAGTTAGCATTACAATTGTTAGTTTCTTATTATTTTGGGTTTTTTTCTTTTTTTTTTGGTCTTGGTAGTTTTGCTGTTCTTTTTTTGTGTTTAAGTTGGGTTTGTTTTAAAGGACCATACCACCCATTTTGCATGTTTGAGCCTAATATATTCAGTTTTCATACAAGTTATGTTTCTGACAATCATTTCCCAAAGGATAAAACTGTATTTCAGCTTTCCTGATATTTTGCTAAATCTCTTAATCTTTCAAAATCAAATATTCAAGTGATACACCCACCTTAAAAATCCATGTTTCTCCTGCTAATAGTTACACAGCCTTATGAAGTCACGGTCCTTTAAATTTTTCCATAAACGCAGGTCTTCTTTTGGGACTATATTCCCCGGTGGAGGCATACATTCACTCCACGCTTTTTATTGAGCTTAAACACTAAAATTACATAACTTCTAAAAAAACCTGAATACACGTCTTGTTGGTGATGATGGATTACCTATCCCAAGAACGTTTACAGTATCAACAAGTTGATTTTAATAGCAGAATGAACTGAAACCAATGGAGGTCTGGAAGGTAGGAAAAACATTTTTAATTCACCGTTCCAGTAGTATGCTTTGGGAAATGATTGTCAGTAACATGAAAATTGAACATATTAGACTCAAACATGCAAAATGGGTGGTATGGTCCTTTAATGCATAAGCCTATGCTTCTTATTTCTCCTGCATGAGATATAAGATTTTATTATTTTTATAATATGTACACAATATGATTCATTTTTTGTGAATGGTGACTTCTAACTTCTTTTGTCTTTTTTGTTTTTAAATGAATCAAATCAAATCTATTATACTGTCAAACAGGTTTGTACAGATACCCTGACTTCCTCCAGCTTCTCCTGCTCACAGGTAAGCACACCTGTGGCGCTGACTCACCCTGGCTGCAGCGCTCCCAGGGCCTCTCCTCAGCGTGACGAAGGACGAGATGGAGTTGGACTGGTTGAGCTGTGATGAGGAACCTGACAGATCTGGGAACAAGAATCATAAATCAGCTCAAACTTGTTTATTTATAGAGTGCAACACAACAAAAGGCCTTAATGCCGTGTCTACGTGTTATAATGTTGTGGAGGTCATAAATATGACAGGAAGTGTTTGTTTTCTGCACTTCCTGTTAACTCACAGCGTTTAAATGTCATGGAATTGCTCGGATACCTTTGTCTGGGAAACACTGGTGGTCGGCGTCAGACCCGGCGCCGTGGCGAATCATCCCTGGCAACTCTGGTTCGCTCAGATATGACCGCAAGTCAGACTGAAACCAGAACCGTCAGACAGGAAGTCGGTTTGGATTTTGTCGTAGAGAAGAAGAAGCAGCAGATGATTTTATTGATGACATCATACCTTACAGTCTCCATTGACAACGCACTGTCCACTCTCCCTGTCCCTCTTCCTCTCGTCCGATTGGCGTTTTAGCCCACGCACTGACATGTGGCGGATGACTGAAGCCTCTTTGGGGAGGGGGGGCACCACTGGGGGGGTGTCCTCATAGTCGTAGAGGCGGGGGAGGGGCGGCCTGGGCGGGGCGCTGTCGTCTGCCTGGTTTCAGAAGTACACATTAGTCAGCCTGGAACTCTGCTGTTGTTACTGGAAGCCATTATTAAAGGACCATGCTGGTGATTTTGCATGTTTGAGCCCAATATATACAACTAGCATACAATTACTTTACTGTTTTCCAAAACGGAAAGCCGTATTTTAGATTTCCTGTTACTTTGCAACCAGCTAAAATCCTCTAATCTTTTAAAATCAAATGTTTACGTGATAAACCCACCTTAACATTCAATGTTTCACTATATTCCCCGGTGGAGACATATATTCTGTAATGTCGCTAAGTGCTGGATCAGTTAAATTGTTAGTTTGTCAAAAAAAATTGAATAAACTTCATTTGATGGATTACATATCTCAATCATGTTTCAAGTCTCTAGAAGTTGATTGTTATAGCGTAATGGAATGAACTGAAACTAATGGCAGTCTGGAAGGTAGGAAAAACATGTCTAGTAGTATGTTTTGGAACACGTTTGTCAGTAATGTAACATATACTTATATATACTGCTTGTATTGTTGTATAAATTGCACTCAAACATGCAAAATCGCCGATATGCTTGTTTAAAATTAGCCTAGCTCAAATAATAAATGAAGATATTTAATTTGATGTGAGTAAAGTTGAAAGTTTCTGCAGCTCTTGTGAGCAGAAGGCCGATACTCGCCCACTTTGGCGCGGCGCTGTGCGGCAGGGTCTGGGAGGCGGGGCTGGGGATGGAGCTGCGAGGAGGAGGCTGGATCCCTGCGGCGTGGGAAGGCACAGCCGGCGCTGAAACAGAAGGCACTAATTTCCTTTCTGCTGGTGCGTGTGTGGAAGAAAACATAAAAGAATCACTTTTCCAAAATAAACATGGCTGAACAATACGGGAAAACTCCATGAATTCCGGATTTGTGTCTCCATTCACACTAGACTCAAATAGATTCATATAAATGGATAATGAGAACCTGTGACACTGGTAAAAACCCTCTGGAACCCAAAACACTTTCTGGGTGGTTTTTGCTCCTGTCACATTTTTATCACTGTGGCTCATTTTTCACTGTAGCTGCAAGTCCTGCAGCTCTGTGGAAGCAGCACCATCATGGCTATATGTAGGAAGAACTCAAACATGTCTTTTGTGCAGTATAACACAGTTATAATGTCATAAATCATAAAAAAAGAAAAAAACATAAGTTGAATTTCTTTGATAATTTATTTTAAAAAATTGAAAAAAGATGTAATCTATATATACAACATTTTTCCAAGTGCCCACAAGTGTTACCAATACTGGAAAATTAAAATTAAAAAAATTTAAAAAAGGGACTATACATACTGAACTATTTCCATTTTTACAACCTATAATCAGTATAATCAACAGGCTTAGTGTTCCTGCTGCAGTCTGCATTCAGCCAATGACTCGCTGAATTGTTGTCATGTGACTGTTAAAGAGCACAGAGGCGCTCCAGGCTTGCTAGTTGCGGTGAAAAACACAGAATTTGTTGCTTTTTACAGAATTTGGATTGTACAAAGGGTTTATTTTTAGCGAATTTTTAAATGAGACATTTATAATAAAGTGATTTTGAGGAAATATCACTATTTTAAGCTTAGATTTGGTTACGTTTCCTTACAGAAGTGTTAGGTGCACACGGTTACTTTAAGGACCATCAGAAATTTGAAAACCCGAGGATAATTTTGATTTTTAAAGTTTCTGGCTATGACAAATGGTGTAATTTTGGCGATTGTTTAAGAAAACATGCCTTTCAAACCCGCTGACAGGTTTTGGGGACCAGAGGGTTTTAAAGAAGTTTAATCCAGATCTTCCTGATTTCTGGTTCAAATGTCAAACTTATAAGGGAACTCTTTTGGGAGTGTGTGGAGAGTCAAACATTCTGGAAAGAAATAATCGGACTAACCTATTCCACTTATGCCTGAAGTCTGTATTCTGGGTCTACCACCTAATAATTTAATATTATCCAGATATGAAAGTAGCACCAAACAAATGATAGCCTTTCACTGGAAAACCTGTCCACATCCATCCATCAACCAGCGGATGACAGAACTATCATCATGTCTTGACTGGAAAAACTAACATATATATCAAATGCAAACTTAAAGATACCACAAAATTTGGGTCTATTTTTGCATTATGTAGATAAATAAGCTACACAATCCGCCTTTTCAATTCAAACTGTACAACAATAGAATTCCACACCAGCAGACATCAGAGCGCTCAATACTTTAACTCATATCCTAAGGAACTAAAGAAATGGCTGATAGGTAATCAAATTTGTGAACACTGATTTATCTCTTCACTTGAAGGATGGAGGAAGAGATGTGATTTATTTCTGTTGGATTGAGTAATGAAATATGGTCAAACCCGTCTTCTGAAATGTGTGTGATTTTTCTGAATTGTCGTTGATTTTTTTGTTGATTAAAGTGCTAAACTGCGATATTTTATTTTAATGATGGTTTTGAAGAATGTCCAGGAGACCAGTGTGTTTTGGTTTTTTTTTTGATATTGTAAACCTTTTGGATCTGTGTTTTACGTAATGTATCATGTTCTTTAATCATTTTATATTGCAGGTAGCCATCTTATCATCTTGGCATGGGACTACGGATGAAAATTAGTCAGCTTTGGCTAAATCTGGCATATTTACATTTGATTGTATATTAATGTGCATAGTCCGCATTAAATAAAAAAAAACTACAAATTACAAATAAAAATAAATATAACAAGTAATCCTTCCCACATTCACTATTTAGTTTAATTCTAATGATAATTTAATTTAACTAATGTAGCGTGAGCGTGCCTGTACGGACTGGGTTGGACTTTACGGCGTAAGCCGCAGCCTGACATCAGTACACGTGAACCGGAGCATATGCTGCCGTGCTCGGAGCGTATCCTGCCACGCGGACTACTTTTTGCCAGCACAGCTCAATCTGAGAATCACTCATCCAAACAACTTCACACGTGACGCTTCACGTCTTTGGGTTCTGAGCAATATACCTGCTGAACTTCAGCTTCATACATGACGGGTTGTAGAGATGTTGGTGCTACAGACAGAGATTTCTGCCTTTATAATTAGATTTGAGTTTTTTTAAGACTACTTTTTGTTATCTTATCGGATTATTGAGAGTTTACAATGCTCTGTATTGATTTTTCCTTTGTCCCTTTTGTTATATTATGTAAACTATGAAGTAAAAATCAATAAACATATGTTTAAAAAAAAGAAAACTCCATGAAATAAAGCTAAAGCTACAGTTTCCTGCATGTATGGCAGAAAAATATTTGAACCTCCAACAGTTTTTCTTATTTCCCCAAAATGTCACCACCATTCAGGAACGTTATAGCTGAGTGATCCTCGGCGTGTGTGTGTGTGTGTGTATGCGTGCTGGGGCCTGGTACCTGGGTTCTGGACAGAGTCGACAGTGATCTTGTAGTTTGCTTTGCTGGCGCTCAGTCCCGC
>VXCM01006510.1:0-12968 GCA_014773175.1 Lucifuga dentata | reverse complement strand
CACACACACACACACACACACACACACACACACACACACACACACACACACACACACACATCTTCATCTGTAGGATGACTAAAAATGACCTGAAATTATTTCAAAAGTGCCAGTAAATCTTAAAATTACTTAATTTTCATAAGCTTAATTAGTATTACGTTTATATTTTAGGCATTAAGCAAAACAGTAGATGAGTCTTGGACGTAATACTCTCAGAATCTTGTGGAGAGATATTGCTAAATAGATGTTGTATAATAAGGTTTTTTTAAATTTTATTTTATTTAGTTTATTTAGACAGGAACCATGCACAAAAAACATTAATGTCAAACTGAGAAGAGATGCTTTGTACCAGATTTAGCAACAGCTAATTTCCATCTGCAGTACCTGGGCAGGTAAACATAAAACAAAACTATCATTATATACATAACATAGGAAAAGTAGGAGGTTTTTCTAACTGTAATTAGGCAGTCAGAGAATTTATTGCATTTGATTAATGTCACATGTTCCTACTGATAAATCTGTCCTATCCTATAAATCCTATTGATGAATCCTATTGATAACCGCGTGTTCAGTTCAAATACATGTGAAGAAATCACATTAAAACTTCAATTATACTCAGATTAAGGACATAAATCATTTTTTTCAATAAAAAACACCATAATTAGATCTAAATCTGCTTAAATCTGAGTAAACTCACAGATTCTCTTCAATACTCATTACGCACCACGTCATGTATTTTCAGCAAACCATGAAATCCTATTAAATCTGTCAATTTATACATCTTAGTTGTATTTTTGCCTCAGAATAAAGAGTACAGCATAAACAGAAGTATCAGAAAGATGCCATTAGAATGAAGAGAGGTAGCAGATGTGGAGACAAATGTAGGACTATTTTTATTTGCACATCATCTTTATTTGCACAGCTGGAAACCTGCAGGAGGAGTGGATAGAGCGTGAAGCTGCAGTACCAGGTCTCACCTGAGGGGTGGCGCTGTGGTTCATGTGTGCCTGCAGCACCGTCCTCAGCTGCTCCACAGATTTCTCCAGCCTGCTGTACTCCTCCCAGGCTTCCGCCATTTCCTGCAGATATGGTACACAGTTTGCAGTACTTGTGTGAGTATTTGAGTGTATTTCTGTGTATGTATCAGTATGTGTGTGCATGCATGTGATACACACAGCCACATATATGCATGCACACACATGTACTACGATGATTATGCACACACACACACACACATTTAATCATTCACAAAACATGCATACATCCACAAAATAAAGAAAAAAACATCACAACATTTTGCTGCTCTCTCTCTCTCTCTCTCTCTCTCTCCCCTGCTGTGTGTATTTTGTGCAAATTGAACTTTGCTGTGCTGTCCTGGGATTGGCTGTTCCTGAAGAGGCGGAGCCGAGTCAGCGGATCCGTGCCTGTGATCAGTCCATCGTCTCCCCGCTTCATTTCGCCTTCGCTGCTGTGCTCAACCTGTTGCAACCACCTGATTGGACGAGCCTGCTACACCTGCTACACCTCCGCCAATGGGGACTCTCCATTCAACAGCTGGGAACTCTTTAAAAACACCGGGATCTGTCATTGCGGGGCGGCTGTGAGTCAGTCATCAGTCTGCCGAGCTCAGGGGCTCAAACTCAATCACAGAGGGCCAAAATTAAAAACTGGGTCAAAGTCAAAGGTCAAACAGGGTCAACATTTACTGACAGTAGTCAGTGGTCAGACAGTAATTGTAAATGGTCAGTCATCTAGATCTCTATGTGTTTCCACTGGTTCGCCACAAGGTTGTGTACTCACACCTCTGTTTTTTATTTTGCACATGGACGACTGTCGCAGCAGATATAAAGATACAGGAGAAGATATGGTGAAATTTGCGGATGACAGTGTGTTAGCGTCACTTCTCACTGAGCCAGGCCAAACACATGGAGCCATTCTGAATGAATCTGTGACTACTCATATTTAAATCTGAACGTGCTTAAGACCAAAGAAATGATTATTTCAACAAAAAGTACACATACAGGCTGCTCTGTAACAACATGGTGAAAATGTTGAAGCTGTCCAGGGTACAAAGATCTGGGAACTGTTTTTGATGACAAGTTAAAATTCAGTGAGAATACAGATGTTATAGTCAGGTGCTACTGCTGTAGCACTAATATTTAGATTTTATGATTATGATTGATTATGATAGTGTCACCTGCCTGTGAAATATCCTGTTTGGTGTTTTGTTCATCACTGTGCTAGCTTAGCATAGCGTAGCCAGTAGATTTAAGGTTGTTTTTCTTCTTTTGTGTTTCAGCTCACCACCAGGAAGGTCTCCTTTATTTGTGTTTTCTTGATTTATTTATTGTAATTCTGTTTCATTTCCTTTTTGGGAACGTTTATTTTATTTTTAGAACAGTAAATTACTTTTCAATTTGCCAGAACATGGGCGTTTATGTTGCTTCCCTCTTCCCGAGACACCAGGGTCATAAGTGTTTATTACTAATATTAACAGGTATGAAAATCTCATACACACACACACACACACACATACACGTACCGTGGAAAGGCGGGAGATCTGGGCCCTGATGGTGACCAGGTCCTCCTGCAGCAGCCTCTGCTGGTAGGCGATCTTTTGGGCGTGGGCCGGCTGCTCCTGATACTGCTCCATCTGCTGGTGTGACACATCCAGCACACTTTCCAGTTTGTCCTGTGGGGGGGGNGGGTCAGAGGTCAGAGGTCATGCAGTAAATGTCAACAAAAGCCACAGCAAGTCAGAGCAGGTTCTTCTTACAACATGCTCTAATCCCAGACAGCCTCAGAGGGCAGCATGTTTCTACTGACGACCTCAGACCACATCCTGTCAGACCTTTCTGTTACACTAAGTTAAAGATTATCATAATCATCATCATCATCATCATCATCATCATCAGTCTCATTTCCTCTTTCCTAGAGATATTTATTGTCGTGATTTCCTTTATGTTATAGCAGCTTTCTGCTGGTTAGATTTGTGATCAGCTACATTTCTCAGAACATTTTTTTAACTGACGCCTATTTAATGGCTTCAGCAGGAGGTTCTAATCAGTGTGTTGCTGGAATGAGGAGAGTTTTTTCATAGTCAGAATGTGACTGGTTCCCATTCTGCTCCATTAAAGGACGATACCACCCATTTTGCATGTTTGAGTGCCTAATTTTCCTTTTCTAATTTATCCAGTCTTTTTTTACCTATGCACTATATATTATCTGTCTGTTGCTAGATTAAACTGCATATATATAAACAACGGTTATGCTAATCTTGGCATATACCACAACTATATATGCAGACAGAAAACATAAATAAATAAATAAGCTGCATCGTGTACCTTGTCCTCCTTCAGGGAGCTGATCCTCGCCTCCAGATCCTTCAGGATCTTGTCCTGCTCACACAACCGACTCAACTTGACCTGCAGGGGGAGACACAGATCCATGCAGAAACTGTTAGCGGTGGATGATGCGGCTCGCTAAACCTCTTTAAAGTGTGTGTGTGTGTGTGTGTGTGTGTGTGTGTGTGTGTTGACCTCTGATAAAGAAGTGGCTCATTCACTCCATAACTTCCTCCTTTGGGCCAGCTGTCTATAATACATTTATGTGTGTCTGTGTGTGTGTGTGTGAGTATATTTCGAGATGTACACATGTAGGTGTGTATGTATGAATGTGTGTGTATCTCTGTTGTTAGAGTGTGTGAATGAGGGTTTCCTTCACCTGTAATTACTGCGAGCGAGCACGTTATGCAAAGTGGGCGCGACCCACACGCCACTTTTAATTAACGTGTCAGAGAATAAAGCCGTGTTAATTAAACCCCAATTAACAGCAGACGTCATGCCGAAGGTCGCTTTAATTCCTGAGGTCAAAAACATCAAAGTAACGTTCATGTAATGAGGCTTAAAGGACCATAGTGGTGATTTTTGCATGTCTGAGCCCAATAAATATAAACCGCAAACATGTTACATTACTGCCAGGCAGCTTCCAGAACATACTACTAGAGCGGTAAATTTTAGAATTGCTTTTCCTACCTTCCAGGCAGCCATTTGTTACAGATCATTCCATAAAAATCAGCTTGTAGAGACTTGAAACGCGCTTCAGATCCATCACAGAGAAAAGGTGTCACTAATACTTTTTGTCAAAGTTACTTAATTTAACCGATCCAACACGCAGCGACCCTGAAGAAAATGTATGCTTCCATCAGGGAATATAGTCCCAGGAGAAAACTACTTTTACAGAGAAATACAAACAACTTCTACAATTGTTCATAGCTGTTAGCAGGTGAGACACTGAATTTTTAAGGTGTTTTTATCACCTGAACATTTGATTTTGAAAGATTATAGGATTTGGCAAAATTACAGGAAAACTAAAATACACTTTTATGTTTTGGAAAATGGTTGGCTGTTATATTTCTTCGGCTTAAACGTGCAAAATCACTGGTATGGTCCTTTAATGTGAACAAGTGTACACTCACAGCTACTTTTCCCATTCCATAAAATTATTTTATTGATCTTCTTGTTGTCTCATGGTGATGTTGGTTCAGCCTCATCAAATATTCAATGGATTTTTCATAAATTGTTTATGATGAAGTTTATACTGAGACGTGATTTAAGAGAAGTAAGAGTAAAAGGGAATTGTTTGTGTAACAAACAAGCAAATTTTCCACATTTTACCTATTAACTTTACATGTATGAGACCAACATCTCCCAACATCCTCCCACCTTTTCCCATCATACATATTAATTTTTAATCAATTACTGTCAACTTTACCCCCAACTGAACTATGGGAGTCTGAACTTCCCTAAAAAAATAGAATTTATTGAAGTATGGAGAGGAGCAAAACAGCAGTAAAACTGTATTTATTGGTGTTACTGTTTGTACTTACATCCACATCGCTTTCCGCAACCTTCACGGGTTTCGTTGTGTCCTTTAGCGTCTGACTTCGAGCTACCTATAAATTAGAAATTATTTTAAGATGTTAGTTGTACAGTAAAAGAAACTGGCCTTGATGGAACTAAAGAACTGAAGTAAAGGAGATACAGGAACACATCGACCATACAAATACTATGATATTCAGGTTTTAGCTTCATGTACGTGACAATATGAGTGCGTAAAGTCAGGATGCTGAGAATCCCTGCAGTCCAAGTCCATCTTAATACATCTATGAAGCATGTCGCCTCTCCACAAAAAGTTCCAGTATTTGAAAAAACAAATTTGGGCTACAGGGTTCTACGGTGCTCACATAATGTCTGAAAAAGAAATGCTACAACAAAGGAGCATACTGGTGATTTTGCATGTTTGAGCACAATAAATACAACCTCCATACATGATGCATTGCCACCAATATCTTTCAGAACATACTACTGGAGAGGTAAATATAGAATTATTTTTTTGCCTTCCAGACCGCCGTAAAAATCAATTTGCATAGACTTGAAACATGAACCTCACGTCTGTACTTAAGTTACTTAATTGAACCAATGAACCAACCATGAAGCTACAAGGAAAAAAATGTGTCTGCACCAAGGAATATAGTTCCAGAAGATGTCTTTTACTGAGAAATTAAAACAACCATGCCTTCTACAATTATGTTAAGTGTTAGCAGGTGAAATATTAAATTTTAAGCTGTGCATCATCTGAACATTTGATATTGAAAGATTATGAGATTTGGCAAAATAACACAAAAACTAAAATACAGTTTTATGTTGGAATAATGTGAATGCTTGTTGGATTTATTGGGCTCAAACATGGAAAAACCACTGGTATTGTCCTTTACCACCCATTTTACATGTTTGAGCCTAACATATTCAATTTTTATACATGTAATGTTACTGGCAATCATTCCCTAAAGCATGCTACTGTAACAGTGAATTAAAAATGTTTTTCCTACCTTCCAGACCTCCATTGGTTTCAGTTCATTCTGCTATTAAAATCAACTTGTTGATACTGTAAACGTTCTTGGGATAGGTAATCCATCATCACCAACAAGACGTGTATTCAGGTTTTTTTAGAAGTTATGTAATTTTAGTGTTTAAGCTCAATAAAAAGCGTGGAGTGAATGTATGCCTCCACCGGGGAATATAGTCCCAAAAGAAGACCTGCGTTTATGGAAAAATTTAAAGGACCGTGACTTCATAAGGCTGTGTAACTATTAGCAGGAGAAACATGGATTTTTAAGGTGGGTGTATCACTTGAATATTTGATTTTGAAAGATTAAGAGATTTAGCAAAATATCAGGAAAGCTGAAATACGGTTTTATCCTTTGGGAAATGATTGTCAGTAACATAACATGTATGAAAATTGTATATATTAGGCTCAAACATGCAAAATGGATGGTATGGTCCTTTAAAATGACGCAGGCATCAAGTTTTTTTTTCATGCTTGTGAAACCTTCAGTTTAGGAGTAAATGTGCACCTTGTGAAAGAATCAGACGGTTACTGAGTTCTTATCAAGGAGGTGCAGCGTTTCAGCGACGATGGTAAGCAGCTGCTTTTCACAGCCACAGCACATGCACCGCCGAGCCGTCCCATGCTGCCGCTTAACAGCATCATCACCACCGGCACGCGCGGGGAGGGGAGGGGTCAAGTGGGTAGGTCAAAGTAGGGCTGGGCGATATGGCCTAAAAACTAAATCTCGATTTTTTTCACACTGATGGACGATTCCTGATTTTAATCTATTTTTTTTTCCTAAAAAAATAAATAAATAAATAAATAAAACATAATTCAAATAACAAATAGTGATAAATAAAATAAATAGAATAAAATTTTAAATAAAATTAAAAGTTTAAATAAAATTATAGGGCTTTCTAAACAAAAACTTTCAAAATAAAGGTTTTAGGCAGCGATGTCCAGGTTCCTGTCTGCTGCCTCTTGATGCTCTGTCATGCTCTGTCTAAATATCCACCGTATGAAGACGTTCTGATCAGACGCCATGACACTGGAACATGATGCAGTAACATCATTTGCTTTTTCGCTGCACTTTGACTGCAGATCTGNGCCATGACACTGGAACATGATGCAGTAACATCATTTGCTTTTTCGCTGCACTTTGACTGCAGATCTGCATCTCGCAGTGCTGCATTGCTGCCACGCAGCTGCACATTTCTGTCACAGCAGCAGCAGCTCCTACAAACTTTACAGACCCGTTTGCTCCACACAATGAAACGCAAAACCGAACAACGTCCACATGACTGACGTGATGAAGAGACGTTCCCTTTTTTAGAAACGAGCTCATCTTCAGTCAAAGTGTTTGTTGCATCTTGCTGCACGTCTGACCTGCAGAAAGCTTCGTGGGCATGTCGTATCTGTGTCCGCTGCAGGCGGAGCCGTGGACGCTCACGACTCATGGAAAGTATGAACAAGGCGTGTAGGTTTAACATGCACAAAAACGGGAACGGGTTTGATTGACGGAGAATGACCGCTGCCGCATTTTTCCAGTTAAAAATAGTTAGAAAGTAGTTTTTTCTTTTAAACTCGATTTTCTGATTCAGCCATTTTACACATCGTGCCAAAATGTAAAATCGAATTAATCGATTAAATCGATTTATCGCNGATTCAGCCATTTTACACATCGTGCCAAAATGTAAAATCGAATTAATCGATTAAATCGATTTATCGCCCAGCCCTAGGTCAAAGGTCACAAGGAGATCAGAGGTTTGATGCTATTAAAGCCATGAACGTGAAGCTATAAGCAATGGATGGTCTTTCTAAAAACACATGAGAACGCACACGCACACATACACACGTGCCTTACTCCGAACACTTCGATTTACAAACGTGCACAAACACAGCCACACTACGCTCCGACATACAGTATATCCATATATAATTAAGCAGGAATATACCGTATGCACACGTACACGTAGAGCTTACGTTCATCAGAGGCCTGAGCGGCCCAGCAGTGCAGTGCAGCAGTAAACTGTGAACTGCGAGGATCAGCGGCTCTAGAGCTCTGATCTGTGAGTCAAAACCACAAAGACACAGAGCCGCAGTCACTAAACGGCTAAACGCTTGTCCAGACATGCTTCCAAAACCAGCAACAGTCCAAGTCTCCCGCGACTAACTGGCTAAATTTTGTCCCAGAGAGACAGACAGAGCGGGTCAGGCTGTTAAAATGGTCGTCAGGATGCGACGCCAAGTGTATTAGTACTTTAAAATCAGACAAAACACAGTAAGAAGCTACGACGGAGTATTAGGGCCACATCAGAGAAAATAAATAAAAGAAGGGGGAGGATTTTTTTATTTTGCTTTCGAGAAAAAAGTCAAAATTTCGAGAATAAAGTCAAAATTTTGAGAATAAAGTTGAAGTATAATTTCAAGAATAAAGTCGAAATTTCGAGAATAAAGTCAAAATTTTGAGAATAAAGTTCAAAATTTTGAGAATAAAGTTGAAGTATAATTTCGAGAATAAAGTCAAAATTCCGAGAATAAACTTGAAATTTCGAGAATAAAGTCGAAGTTTTGAGAATAAAAACAATATTTTGAGAATAAAGTTGAAATTTTGATATAGCTAAATCAAACTGCTTCATATTTAGGCTCTGATTCTACAAGATGCCTTGTGAAGATGAACTCGTGCTTCAGAATCGGCTTTAGTAATAAGGAAATTCTGTCTCCTTTAGCACATAAACACAGTTTGGTAATAAGTATCAGGACTTTAAAGCGATTGTGCCAAAGATTGCGTCTGTTCAGGGGAAAAACCACACAAACTTGGAGGAAGTGGCCGCATTCCTGTAGACCGAAACAGCTGGAAATGGACAGATGTGAGGGTATCAATGGCTACACCTGTGATCAATACGAAGAGGACATGTTGGATCACAAGACACAATCAGACAACTGATCAAGTTGTTTGATCCTGTAGGTGTGGAGCTCAGGCATTACCACAACAGAGGTCCAAACGCATTTCCACTTTATTCTCAAAATTCAAATTTTTCTCAAAATTTTGACTTTATTCTTGAAATTTAGACTTTTTTCTCAAAATTATACTTCAACTTAATTCTCGAACTTTTGATTTTATTCTCGGAATTTTGGCTTTAATCTCGAAATTCCGACTTTTTTCTTTGAAAGCAAAATTAAAAAAATATCCTCCTCCTTTTATTTATTTTTTTCTCTGATGTGGCCCTAATACTCCGTCATAAGAAGCAGATAAGTTAAGGAAAAAAAAAAAAAANAAAAAAAAAAAAAAAGAAGAGAAGTTAGGGACAAAGTCTGTCCAATTCCATGTCTCACCTTCAGGTCCAAATACTGCATGTCCTTCTTCAGCTGCATGTAGGTGTCGTCAGCCTGCAAGGCGAGCAGCAGGGCAAAAAGGTGAGTGCAGGTTATAGGTTTGAATGAGAATCAATAATTTAGCGTCATCGAAGTCTAAGAAGCTTCTAATGATTCATGGTGTGGGAAGTCGGATTTGTGTGTCTAGCATGATTTCATCAGCGCACAAAGGTCTGCATGCATCAGAACACAAACATACACACACACACACACACACACACACACTCATAAAATACAGAAAACTCATTCATCCACTGCTTGATGATGGAGCAGCACGACTTAAAGGACCATACAGGTGATTTTGCCTGGTTGAGCCCAGTAAATACTACCTGCATAAACGTTACATTACTGATAACCATTTCCCAAAACATACTAGTGGAGCGGTAATATTAGAATAGTTTTTCCTACCTTCCAGACTGTCACTGATTTCAGATTATTCCAGTGCGCTATTAAAATCAGCTTGTAGGGACTTGAAACGTGCTGGAGATAAGAAATATATCACAGCGAACACGACATCTATTAAATTTTTTGTCAACTTTTAACTTTATTTAACTGGTCCATCACGGAGCTCCATAAAAGACAATATACAGTATGTCTCCGCCAGGGAATATAGTCCCAGGAGAAGACGACATTTACAGGGAAGTTAAAAACACCCGTCCCTTCTACACTCAGATGTGTGTTAACAGGTGAAATATTGAATTTTGAGGTGGATGTAGCAGAACATTTGATTTTGAAAGTTTAGGGGATTTGGCAAAATAACACTAAAATATGGTTTTATGTTTTGAAAAAGGTTTGTCAGTAACGTAATGTTTATGCAGGTGCTACTTATTAGGCTCAAACCTGCAAAATCACTGGTATGGTCCTTTAAGTTCTGAACCCAAAAAAAAAACAAAACAAAACAAAAAAAAAAAAAAAAAAANAAAAAAAAAAAAAAAAAAAAAAAACCAGCACATAACCAGATAGAAGCAGAAGAGTTCTGCTGAATTCAGTTCTGAATTCAGCTCGGTTGACAAACTTCAGCCAAAATGAGTCAAGATGAGTTTAATAATTGCTTAGCGACAAACTGACGAGCACGTCCATGACCACGCCCATGGCCACGCCCACGGCCACAGCACAGCCAGCCACGTCCACGTCCACGGCCATGTCCACAGCCAGCCATGGCCACGTTCACAGCACAGCCAGCACGTCCACGGCTGGCCGGCCATGGACAGCTAATTAGAAGCACAACATGCTAATGACACGATCACTAGAAGCACAATATGGACACGGATCAGCCAGGAGCAACACATGGAAAAGAAGCAGATGGTTCTAAGACAGCGCCAGGCCACGAAAGACTAACTACGTGTGTCACATGACTACAGCATACAAGCTTTTGGTAGAGGTTGCCACTAATATACCCTACTAATATATACTAATATACATATAATTTTATTACTGTTGCTTTAACATTTTATTACTTTTTTAAATCTTTATTCATCCTATGATTGGTTGTTTCCATCACTACACCACTTCACATTTGCACAAATATACATATTGAATATTCATACTGAAGCAAAAATGGTCACTTGTTACAATTACCTTTATCAAATATATATATATATATATGTATATATATTACCTTTGAAATTTACTGCAGTTAGAGATGTGAGATTTTCCATCATTAGGGGTCAGAAAGTTTCAAAAAGAAGCCCTGATGTATGTTTGGTTTATCAGGATGTGATGGCTAACATGTTACCAGACAGCCGGCTCTTAAACATCCAGCAGACACAGAGCAACATGAGCATCCCAGCAGAGTCACGTTTCTGGTCACGTGATACATTTAACTTTAACATGCTGTGTTTTAGTCTACATATGAGCAATGGGAGGTTGATGAAATGAGAATCAACCACACACACTCTGCAAGTTGTAAAGTCAAAGCTGGAAGCTTAATTTGGCTAAAAACTGCAGAGCTGCGTTTAGATTTTTATGGTTTTAATTATTTTTGAATGTCAAAATATTCCTTAAAGCAGGTTTAAAAAAAACTTTGGTTTAGTATGTTTTATATGATTCAGAGTATCACATACAGGAAACTAACTAATTTAGCTCTGATTTCAGTCTGTCAAACCCCCCCATTTTGCTTAGGGGCAACCTCTACCATCCCCTGCTAAAGCCAGGGGCAGGCAGGCTGGCCTGCCGCAGAGGGGCCCCCACCTGGTTGTTATAGGGGCCCAGAGGAGCCGAGAGGCCCGCATGTCCGACATGGGACATGGTAGAGGAACCAGAGGTGAGGAGTGGGCTGGTGCTAGCGGTGATGCTAGCGGTGGTGCTAGCGGTGGTGCTGAGGAGGTGGTTGTGGTACAGGTCTTTGGGACCATTGAGCCGCTGGAGCTGGGTTAGCGTGTGCTGCCGCGCGGAAGCCATCTTGGCCTGATGGCGGCGCAGCTGAATGAGCAGCAGGGTGAGCTCCTCCGGCTGTCAGGCAACACGGGACACCAATTTGGCACTGAACCTGACTAAGCAGACCTCAGGTGAAAGTTCGCTTGTTTTTAATGAGTAGCCTTGCATGGTAACTACCATGTTATTCATTTAGCAAATGGTCAGTATGAAGAAGCAGACTGCTAAATTTAGGATGTTTCATGGTGTTAGACAAAAGGCAGGAATCAGGAATATGCTGCGATTTCTGCAGCAACAGCCGACTGGTTCGTGCTGATAAAAGACCGATCAATGTTTGATCAATATCTGCTAACATTTTGCTTATAGTAGAAAGTAAACATCTTGTTTCTTGAGTTGCTGCAGTGTGAACACACGGAAAGTGACGTATGAATGATCTCAGGTAACAGATCTTTTAGCCCTAAAGTCTCTTCAGCTCAATGTTAGTGAACAGCGAACAGTCTGAATGGTGAATATATTTGCATCATGGTGAGGAAAGAAGCCTGTTTTTTGTTGGACGTACCGTTTTGCCGTGAAGGCTGGGTGCGCTGACTGTGTGAGTGATGTAGCCGGACGGAGGCATTGATCGTCTCTCGATGGTAGCAGCCTGCAGACAGCACATTTTTATTCAGTTTGGAGTCAGCAACATAACGGAAGATTTATTTGGCAGGTAAGAAGCGTGATAAGAGCCGGTGACATGGATGTCCTCAGTTTGCCCTGTTTGTCTGCAGAAATATTCAGAAATGCTCCGTTTTCTACTGTATGTTGACTCTTGTTCGCCTTTTTTTTCCTTGAGGAGCTCACGAAAGTCCAGAAACTACCAAAACACAGGAAATCCTACAGTTTATAACTATAACTATGTTAAGGAGATACTACTCAGTTCTCAGGATTTTATTTTTATGCAGCCTCCTATCAGACTTCATCTCCTGAAGTATTAACTCCAGATTTGATGAGTGAAAAGCTCCAAGTATTAAGATTATTGGAGATTTGTTATTTCTGCCAAAGAGGTCATGTGATCACAGGCATTTGTTTGTTCGTTTGCAGGATATCTTGATGAAATTTAAAGGACAGATAGATGATGAAATTTAGCAAGTTGGCTCATTTCTTAACAAAAATAAGATGTGCTTATTTTGGTGGAGATTCAGATCGAATTCTGGATCAGACAGGATTATTCATTGGATTCTTTGGATAATTTGCCAAGCGGCTACATTAAAGGACCATACGGTTCAATTTACATGTTTGAGCCTAATATATTCAATTTTCATACATGTAACGTTACTGACAATCATTTCCCA
>VXCM01006509.1:0-24847 GCA_014773175.1 Lucifuga dentata | reverse complement strand
TAGCTTTTCCTGTCATAGTCCCAACATTCAAAGTCCCTACTCTCATCCCTGGACTCTTGCCTTTCCTCTTTTCTCTCTGCCTACGGACACGCCTTCCTCCTCTCCTTCTTTGACGGTGAGTGTATATATACAGTATATGTATATACTGCATATATGTATATATATATATGGAGAGAGAGAGAGAAAGAGGCTACATGAAGGGTGACTGAGTCCAGTTATTTCCTCTGTGCTCATGATGCTGATGATGCTGTTGTTTTCTGTCTTTCTTCCTCTCCCCTCTGCATCTCTCTCCATTCTCTACATCTCTCATATTCATTTCTGCTTGATTGTGTCCAATTACTCTCTATTTTTAGCTCATGAATCTTCCAGAAAACAGTTTTTTTTTCACCTAAACATCAGCGAGACCTTTTGTGAAATCAGCCAAACATGGGCGTTTATTACAGCATTTATTACAGTGTTTATTACATTTATTATGGTGTTTATTATGGTGTTTATTACAGCGTTTATTACAGCGTTTATTGCAGCGTTTATTACAGTGTTTATTATAGCATTTATTGCAGCATTTATTGCAGCATTTATTACAGCGTTTATTGCAGCGTTTATTACAGCATTTATTGCAGCATTTATTACAGCGTTTATTACAGCGTTTATTACATAATTTATTACAGCATTTATTACAGCATTTATTGCAGCATTTATTACAGCGTTTATTACAGCATTTATTACATAATTTATTACAGCATTTATGACAGCATTTATTGCAGCATTTATTACAGCGTTTATTACATCGTTCATTACAGCGTTTATTACAGCGTTTATTACAGCATTTATTACAGCGTTTATTACAGCATTTAATACATCATTTATTACAGCGTTTACTACACCGTTTATTACAGCGTTTGCTACAGCATTTATTACAGCATTTATGACATTGTTTATTACAGCGTTTATTACAGCGTTTATTACATCGTTTATTACAGCGTTTACTACATCGTTTACTACAGCGTTTATTACATAATTTATTACAGCGTTTACTACATCATTTATTATAGCGTTTACTACAGCGTTTATTACAGCGTTTATTACAGCATTTATTACAGCGTTTACTACATCGTTTATTACAGCATTTATTATAGTGTTTATTACATCATTTATTACAGCATTTATTACAGCGTTTATTACATCATTTATTACAGCGTTTATTACAGCGTTTACTACATCATTTATTACATCATTTACTACGTTGTTTGTTACAGCATTTATTTCATCGTTTATTATAGCATTTATTACATCGTTTATTACAGCTTTTATTACATCGTTTATTACAGTGTTTATTACATTGTTTATTACAGCGTTTACTACAGCGTTTACTACAGCATTTATTACAGCATTTACTACAGCATTTACTACAGCGTTTACTACATCATTTATTATAGCGTTTACTACAGCGTTTATTACAGCGTTTATTACAGCATTTATTACAGCGTTTACTACATCGTTTATTACAGCATTTATTATAGTGTTTATTACATCATTTATTACAGCATTTATTACAGCGTTTATTACATCATTTATTACAGCGTTTATTACAGCGTTTACTACATCATTTATTACATCATTTACTACGTTGTTTGTTACAGCATTTATTTCATCGTTTATTATAGCATTTATTACATCGTTTATTACAGCTTTTATTACATCGTTTATTACAGTGTTTATTACATTGTTTATTACAGCGTTTACTACAGCGTTTACTACAGCATTTATTACAGCATTTACTACAGCATTTACTACAGCGTTTACTACATCATTTATTATAGCGTTTACTACAGCGTTTATTACAGCGTTTATTACAGCATTTATTACAGCGTTTACTACATCGTTTATTACAACATTTATTATAGTGTTTATTACATCATTTATTACAGCATTTATTACAGCGTTTATTACATCATTTATTACAGCATTTATTACAGCGTTTACTACATCATTTATTACATCATTTACTACGTTGTTTGTTACAGCATTTATTTCATCGTTTATTATAGCATTTATTACATCGTTTATTACAGCTTTTATTACATCGTTTATTACAGTGTTTATTACATTGTTTATTACAGCGTTTACTACAGCGTTTACTACAGCATTTATTACAGCATTTACTACAGCATTTACTACAGCGTTTACTACATCATTTATTATAGCGTTTACTACAGCGTTTATTACAGCGTTTATTACAGCATTTATTACAGCGTTTACTACATCGTTTATTACAACATTTATTATAGTGTTTATTACATCATTTATTACAGCATTTATTACAGCGTTTATTACATCATTTATTACAGCATTTATTACAGCGTTTACTACATCATTTATTACATCATTTACTACGTTGTTTGTTACAGCATTTATTTCATCATTTATTATAGCATTTATTACATCGTTTATTACAGCTTTTATTACAGCGTTTACTACATCATTTATTACATCATTTACTACATTGTTTGTTACAGCATTTATTTCATTGTTTATTACAGCATTTATTTCATCGTTTATTACAGCATTTATTACATCGTTTATTACAGCATTTATTACAGTGTTTATTATATTGTTTATTACAGCGTTTACTACAGCATTTTTATGGTGTTAGGGATGGTTGTTACGGGATTCCAGATGGTTGCTAGGGCAGTTGTTATGGTGTTGGGGTGGTTACTATGGGGTTCTGGATGGTTTCTCAGAACAGTCATTATTGTCTTATGGTGGTTGCTAGGGAAGTTGCCATGGGGTTTAGGGCAGTCATGTTGTTTGGGGTGGTTGATAGGGTAGTTATGGTGTTAGGGTTAGGGTTAGCATTCAATGTTTGAATGTTTGATATATATATATGCTGATATGCTGATTTTGGATCTAGATTTTGTATAAATCCTATGAACCTGATTGGATGGACTGATCACCTGCTTTGGTTTACACCAAGACTTAGAATTACAATAGGTTTTTCTACCTTCCAGACTGTTATTGATTTAGTTTATTCCAGTTTGGTATACAAAAAAAAAAAAAAAAAAAAACATGTAGAGATTTGAAATGTGCTGGATTGTTTATATTGGGCTTAAACATGCAAAATCACAGGTATGGTCCTTTAATCTTTATTCATTATTTTAACATGAACAATATTTTCTTGGTGTAAAACAGAAAGTTTAAGTTTTCTTTGGCTTGATTTGGTTCTTTGGTCCTCAGAGAGATTTCAGCTCCTGACATGCAGAGACATTTACGTCATGTGAGAAAAAATTTGAAAGTAGAGACATCGGCATGCACATGTGCAGATCAGACACACGCCATGACAGCGTGAGTGATGCGTCTCTAGTGGCGTCATGCATCATACACAGACAGCAAGCTTTAACTCAATCTGTGTGTGTGCTGAAAAACCATGCCTACACACACACACACACACGCACACTTAGACACCTACACTACCCTGAAAAATAGACCATTATATATATATATATATATAATGAAGATAAAGATATAATGAAGATAAAGATATACGTATATATATATATATGTGTGTGTATATCTTGATTCAAAAGACAACAGGACAAATATCCAGACAACAAAAAGATTCAGACAAAAAAATCCTGCTTATGCAGGATGTATATTTATATATATTTAATTTAAATTAAATATTGTAAGTATTTTATCAAACATGAGGCCTTAACAGATTTTCTGGACTTCAATAAAAAGATGAGAAATGATTCTGTGCTGCTGATCTTTATCAAATAAAACGTGTTATGATAAACAAGATAAATCACCTTTACTTTCACTAAGCTGCTGTGCAAAGCACTGTGTGTGTGTGTGTGTGTGTGTGTGTGTGTGTGTGTGTGTAGCACTTGAGACCTTTGTTGTTTGATGCCATTTGTGCATCAACATTAAACCGTGTATGAAATGTTTCCGTGGTGACAGGATGCTCATGGTCACATTGCTTGGTTTTAAGCTAAGCTAAGCTCTATTCTGCCTGTTTATCATGGACAGAGCGTAAGTCTGCCATAACTTCCTGAAGTAGCTAATTAAACGTGTCCCTGCGGCGCGTCAGGTGGGTTAAAGTGAGCGCCACGGACAATCAGAAAGTATTTAACCAACAATGTGACCCCGGCCTGTTAGCCAGAAGGTTGTAACGCGTAGAGTCCTCACCTGTCAGGGGATGGTGCCCCCCCCCTCCCCCACCCACTACGCCAGCATCTGTCCCTCTGACACACACACACATAAATGTCTCTTTTGGACACTCAAACAGATGCTCCCTGACCTTGTGTCTCACCTGCAGCACCTGTCCTTTCTTGTCCGTGGTGTTAAAGTCGACGGCCTCTAAAGCTGCGGAGCAGATGGAAGCTGATTCCTAAATTCACCTCCTGACATCCTGCTGTGTACCTGTTTACCCTGCAGGCACCTCGCTAACGTTATGCTATCATTAGCATACAATTACCTTCTGCTATCATTAGCATACAATTACCTTCTGCTATCAACTTAAACTCTCAAACATCCCATTTAAAGTCAAAAAGTGAACGACACGATAGACGACTTGTTTTTCGTTCACAGCTGTTAAACTTAAATATCTGGACACCTCAGACATTTTATGCTCTATCGTACAATGTATTAAAGAATTATACCGGTGATTTTGCATGTTTGAGGCCAACAAATTAAACCTGCACACATGATGTTACTATTGGCCATCTTCCAAAACATGATACTTCATTCCTGTATGCAATAAAAATCCACTTTATAGATACTTGAAACATGATTAAAATAAATAATCCATCACGGTGAACAAGATGCCTGCATTAGTTTTGAATTTACTTAATTTAACTGATTGAACTCGGAGCTACAGAAAGGAAATGTATTACTCCGCCAGGAAATCATTGTATTACAACAAATTATTGTTTTACAACAAATGTATTACTCCACCAGGCATCAGCACTGATGTGGCATCAGCACCGATGTGGCATCAGCAATGATGTGGCATCAGCACCGATGTGGCATCAGCACTGTTGGCTGGTTGTGCAGCAGACCTTGTTGCTGCTCAGGCCAGTTTGTGTGGTATTTTAAGGTAAATCCTCTCATGATGTTTCCATCACAGAACGAGTTTGTCACGGTTCTCAAACTGAGTTTGTCCTGTTTGCAGCATTTTGACCAAAAGTAAGTTTGGCTTTAAGGTCACTGACCTGGAGTTAAACACAGGTAATCAGACAGGAAGTGTAGATCAGCGATGCTGCTCAGCACACTCAGAGTTTGGCTGTTTTACCTTTCAGGCTGGTTGATATGCAGCAGAACAGGCTGACATTTACGCTGCTTCACTATCGCAGCTCCAGTTTGGCCTTTTGCACCAGCAGTTCTCTGCAGCAAAAAGCAATTTCCAACACAAAACATGTTTGTCATGGCCGGTCGCATCACCTCATGTTGAGTTCATGCCAGCACATCTCTGATTCGTTTATATTCACCGCTGCCATCTTTCTGCTCCAAACTTTTATATGCAAAAACCTTAACGGCAACATAATGTGTTTTTATTGGGCTCAGACATGCAAAATCACCAGTATGGTCCTTTAACTTCAGCCATACTTTACAGAATTTGTTTAGGCTTCACTTTCTCAGCTGTTAGTGTGATTCCTGAACGTTTCCTTCTTTTTTTATTATATGTTTTGTGATGGCCAGCGCAGCGGCTCTGAGGCCATCTCTGCTCCTTCAGACAGGAAGTTATAATGCCGCTCCGCCGTCAGACGTCACAGATGCTCCGCCGTCAGACGTCACGGATGTTGTGGGAACGGATAGATTTGCTGAAGCTGAATTGATTTGACAGGCTTGCATTATTGAATTTCATGTCGTGTTTTCACTGTGAGCCGATGCTTCACTAAAAAGTCCCAAAAGATGCTGAGAAAACTTTTAAAAGCTGCAGATCATCTGCTGCTGACGCAACAAGAACAAAAACACGCATGTAATGCAAATATGCTGTTCAAAAACAGAAGATATAAGCATAATTCACCATAATGCTCATGATGAATCATGTAACACTGAACAATGTTGTTTGATTTTAGAAGTAAATAATACTACAAACTGTACCAACATGAGTAAAAATGAATCAGTGTAAAAGTAGAAACAGAGTTTTTACCTTCAGTAAAAGTAGAAATAATAAATCCTGTAATATTTTAGTCAATTTTATTTCTATAAGCACTTTTAAAAACAACAGTTGTTACCAACTAAAAGAAAAGGAATAACATCCAGGATGACAGAAGAATAAAATGGTGTTTAAGTGTCCGGGCTGATGTCTCTGCTGTAATCTGGACGCAGCGTCTGGTCAGCAGACTCATCTGTGAAGAGTTCAAAGGTCAGACAGGTGAGGAGGCGCCAAACCATTTAAGGACTTAAAGGACCATACCGGCCATTTAGCATGTTTGAGCCTAATATATTCAGTTTTCATACATGTAACGTTACTGACAATCATTTCCCAAAGCATACTACTGGAACGGTGAATTAAAAATGTTTTTCCTACCTTCCAGACCTCCGTTGGTTTCAGTTCATTCTGCTATTAAAATCAACTTGTTGATACTGTAAACATGCTTGGGATAGGTAATCCATCATCACCAACAAGACGTGTATTCAGGTTTTTTAGAAGTTATGTAATTTTAGCGTTTAAGCTCAATAAAAAGCGTGGAGTGAATGTATGCCTCCACCGGGGAATATAGTCCCAAAAGAAGACCTGCGTTTATGGAAAAATTTAAAGGACCGTGACTTCATAAGGCTGTGTAATTAACAGGAGAATAATGTGAAAATTCATCAACATGTCATAATGTTGCAACATCAGCATATTGTGATATGAGAGGTTGTTAAAATATAAAACATGACTCCGGTATTATGATCATGAATGAAGTGTGGCACAGCTGTAATTAGAAGTGAAAAATCCAGACTTAAAGTTGCTGCTACATATTGATGTCTGCGTTGCTGCAGATTGGTGCAGAAGCTCCGCCCCCTGGTTTTGGGGGACAGTATCTGGTTGTGAGTAATTTAGGCAGTAATGTCCATGTAAAGGTTAACAGAATACCATATTTCAAAACTTCAATTCAGTTACATCCCATCTAAGTGAATACTTCAGCATTTTTTAATGCCACCGCAGCAAAATAGAGTCAAATCTCTGACTCTTTCAGAGCTTCTGCTGGGTGAAATATGGATTTTTAGACAGCTGCTGCTGAATTGATGTGGCAGATTAGCAGTATTGCATTTTGAAGGCGAGTACATTTGACAGGAAGAGTCAAGTCTTTGTGAATTTCCACTGTGAACTCTGATTTTCACTCGTTTCGGCTGGCTGGTTGCTCCTTTGCTCTATATTGACAGCAAACACTGAGTTCAGTTATATCAAGTGATAGAACACAAAGCTGCTGTAAAAAATTAAAATACTGCAGAAGGAGAACCAATCACTGAATTGATTGGCCAGACACTTGATGAGAGGAGGACTGTTGGAGCCTTTCTGAAATCAATAGCTGCACTGTGATCCTGTTGAAATGTCTTAAAATACCAGGATAAAAGCTTTGTCCTTATTACTCTGCACTGACTCCTGCGTTTAGGAAAGTCTCTGCCGGGTCAGAGGTCGCTGCTGCCAGCTAGTAAAACCTCACAAATGTCATCGACGGCATTTTGCTGAGATGAGGTCAAACGGCCTCCTAAAATCAGTAATCGCTCCAGAAAAGCCTGAGAATTTTTCAGCAGCTTCATTCTGATGATTCACAGCCACGGTATTGATCTTTTACTCTCATTAAGTCGTCTGTGCTCTAAACAAATAAGGTAAAGAAAATCTTCATTTGCCTCAAACCAGTTAATAAGACGCACGATTAGTTTTTGTCAAAGTTACTTAACTAAGCCAACGCAGAGCTGCATGGTCCTTCAGGGAACATCGTCCATTTTACAGAACTTAAAACGATCATGTCAGCAGGTGAAACATTAAATTTTAAGGTGTATTACCTGAAAGAATAACGCAAAAACTAAAATACAGTTTGCTGTTTTGGAAAATGGTTGTCATAAAGGGCGCAGGTTTGGATTGGTAGGGATTATTTTTATCAGTTGAGCATCATGACAGTCGTGCTGCACTTCCTTTGTCTTATCTCCACAGTCTGTTTTCATGTCAGACTATCTGATCAATAAACTAAATTATTCCAAACAGCAGCCTTTAAAAACATTTTTAAAATTTTGGAATATTTTGTTTCACCACTAAAAAAAATCATTTGCTACCATGGCAACAAGAGAAAACAGTGAAAACCTGTTACATGCTAATAACACTTACATGATGCTTACACCACTGCTGGCATCAAACCGTGACAGTCAGCTGACCAAAACACGCTAACATATGTATACATTAGCATTCTTACCAATATGATCAAGATAAAAGTGTCCTACAAAAGATTCTATGATGTTTTCATCTCCATTAATCCATCTTAAAGAAAAATCCTCTGCATCTGAAAGCAGCCAATCAGAACATTCATCATAACTCTTTACAAGTTTGAGTTGATTGACAAGGATTTTATCCAGTAGGAAATGCTTAGCATTAAACTGACCAATCACGTGCCTCGGCAGGTCGTTTACCTATATATATAACAGCTCACCTGAGCATGGATCTGCACCTGTGGTGTCAGAACGCTGCTACAGGATTTTCCTGATAAAATGAGTTTAAATCTTAGTTCTATCAGCAAAGACAATTTAAATACGTGAATACAGTAAATATTTAGAACACAAAGCTCTTTGTGCGTGCGTGTGTGTGTGTGTGTGTGTGTGAGATACAAAAACATAGAGACAACACGTAAACGGCACGACTGAGCATACTGTGTCCTGACCAGCGTTAAAACCAAACGCTGTCTGAATTCTCTGATGTTTAAACTAATAATTTAGCAGATTTCTGCTGTGAATTCAGACAGACTGACGCGGGTTGCCAGGTCAGCGGGAATCACAGAACACAGGAAACACACACCTGGCAGCTCTGACAGATCTGCTGCTGGACTTAAGCAGCAGCAGCATCGTCTGAGGTCGTAACAGATGTTTGCAGGAACACGTTGATCATGGTTTCAGTAATGTAACATGTATGTGGATCGTGTTTATTGGGTTTAAACTTGCAAAACCACTGGTATGGTCCTTTAATTCAGTTCGACCTGCATTTGAAGCCACTATATGGAAGTGTAATTACCAAAGTCTCTCTCTCTCTCTCTCTCTCTCTCTCTCTCTCTCTCTCCCTCCTGTACCCCCCGTCTTCCCTCCCCCACTCCTCTTGTTCTCCCTCTCCTTCCTGTCGTCCATATGCTGCCTCGCACAACAGAACAGCCAAATCGATGCGGCGCGGCCGATTAATGCGCCAGCGGTGGCGATGTTCTTATAAAGAGCTTTCATGGCCCAGTGAAGGATGAAATCACCCTCAGAGTCCTGAGATGTTAAAACGCCGAGGTGTGGTGGGCAGAGAGATCTCAGCAGCTCATTGGCCCTCCTCCAGAAGGTGAGATTGCAGAGGGATGGAGGGAAAAGGATGGAGAAAGAAGAAAAGTTTGAGGCCGTTGAACCTTTTCCAATAACACAGTAAAAAGGAAACGGTCCATTTTTCACAAGACGAACATGTGCTTTAGAAACTGAATAAGAGACGGAGAGAGAGAGAGAGAGAGAGAGAGAGAGAGGGAGAGGGAGAGAAAGAGGGAGAGAGGGAGAGAGAAAGAGAGAGAGAGGGAGAGATTTACAAAAACCACTTTATTTACACTATATATTAACAGCACACATTGTGAAAATAAAGTGATACAAGAGCATTTTCAAAAACAGACATGAACTTATGTTTCAGTAAAAACATCAGTAAAGTGCAGCTCTTCATGCCTGAGCATGCACATCACCTCTCTGCAGCACCGCTGCTGCTCACAGCTCTGCAGCTTCCCCACATTTTTATAAAACCTGAACTCCAGCCACGCTCTGGCCCTGACGCCTCAGCGCCACGCTGAGGCGACCTCTTGACCTGACCTGTCCTCCATTTTGTTTTTCCTGCTCACATACATAGCCAGTTTCGCCTAAAGAAAGAGAGATGGAGAGAGACGGAGAGAAAGAGAGAGAGAGAGAGAGAGAGAGAGAGAGAGACGGTGTGTAATATTAATATTAATATATTATATTAATATACTGTCTTTGGTTTCAGTTCATTTTAATACGTGATAAAAATCAACTTATATAGACTTTTAACATGTTTGAGCTAAATAATCCAGTTTTTTTTTTTTTTTTTTTTTTTTGGTCAAAGTAACGTAATTTTAGCATTTGAACTCTGAGTTTGTCAGTTTCCTGATACAGTATGACGGTATTCACACGGACTTAATGTGTGCTGTTTGTTCTAAATGCTCTTAGAAACAGGAAATTAATGAACTGCACAGTTTTTACCTTTAGCTGCTATTTTGTTTTCTTTTCGTTCTCTTGTCCTTTAACAGCCTCCTGTTTGTCTCCAGCTCAACATGAATCTCCACATTTCTCTTCCTCCCACTTCTCTGCTTCTCTCCACTATGTACACACACACACACACACACACACACACAGCAGTCAGACGGTTCATAGAAATGAGCTTTCAGAATGTGTCAGATAATCCCAGAGGTGGAAGGAGGCTGATTCTCTGCTTTATGTTTCTCTGGCTGGACTGGAAGGACGGCTGACTTTCTGTCTTTCTTTTTGTCTTTCTTTCTGTCTTCTTTCATTCATGTTCTGAAGATGCTAATCAGCAAACAGAAATCCACAAACGCACACGGAGAAGCTAGCATAAATAAGTAATATATAATTATAAAGAAAACTAAGGATTTCTGTGCTCATGTACTTATGAAGTTTTTTTTGGGGGGGGNCACACAACAGGCTAGGCTAGGCTACACTGACGTAGAGCTTAGCATGTTAGCATGTTGAGTAGTCTAGAATATTCTTATACACACAGTTAAAATGGTTTCTGTGATTCGGTTAATTTTCAGTTTGTCTCAAATGTGCCGAGAGACAAACTGAACAAATGAATCCATGTTTCCACTTTCCGACAGGCGACGTGCTGGAGTTTAAACCAATCCGATCGGGACGTTTCCACCAATAAAACACGGGTACTTGGCTGGAAAACCTGGTTCCTGTGCTGCAAAAACTTGCTGGCATGAAGTGACATGAAGCCCCGCCCATCCAAGTGTGGATGGGCGGGGCTTAGATCATTACTCTTTTTTTTTTAATGAACTGATGGTGAAGACATTAATACCAGGTTACAGGNGCTTAGATCATTACTCTTTTTTTTTTAATGAACTGATGGTGAAGACATTAATACCAGGTTACAGGTGGCTGACATGATGTATGTTTGTCTGGTGATTTCAGGTTAGCGAGGACGTCTAAATGCGTGAGTACAGAGGATGTATAAGAATCGCTATCTAACTGGCTAGTTAGCCTAGAAGCTAGCAGCAGCTAGTAGAAATGTGCGTTAGTATGTTGTGTGTGAATGTCCTCAGTAAATGAATGTGTGTTTGTTTAGCTGTGGACTGAGAATAATGTTGAGCTGAATCTGAGAATAGNGTAAATGAATGTGTGTTTGTTTAGCTGTGGACTGAGAATAATGTTGAGCTGAATCTGAGAATAGTAATTATAGCTAATAGATGCTACTATGCTAAACCATAGCTAATAGATGCTACTATGCTAAACTATAGTTAATAGATACTACTGTGCTAGTGTGGACAGAGTGGCTGTGAGTCGTGTGTAGAGAGGAGCTCTGTGATTGGCTGCCTGGATNCTAGTGTGGACAGAGTGGCTGTGAGTCGTGTGTAGAGAGGAGCTCTGTGATTGGCTGCCTGGATGATTACGGAACCATGTGACACAGCGCTAGTAAGAGCTACCTAATCAGATTTATTTTCCTTCACGAGTACGGATAGTGACATGTTTTACTCGGATGGTACTCGTGCTGGTAAAAAGTGCGTTATCCGTAACAGATACTCGTTTCATCCTAGTTAACGTGTTGTTTACCTGAATCGCCATCATGAAACAGCAGTGACAAGCAGCATTTCAGCATTTTTAACTTAAACTTCAGAAGTTGAATAAAAAGTAGGAAAGTAAAGCTGCATTTAATCTGAGACATTAAATTCAGTCGATGGAACACTAATTACCAACTCACCAGACAAAACGAGCAGAAATGAAATAAACCCAGTTTTAGTCTGTAAATCAGAGGAACTTCAGCTTTCTGCATCGCCCCTTGTCTGAACCAGGAACCTTTCTACTTCAGACTCCCTGTCATCCCTCAGCCAGTTTACCTGCACCGTGTGTCTGTTACTATGATACTGTCTCAGTCGTGGTTTCTCTGATGTCGTTTCTGATGATCGTTGGTTCAAAGGTGGAACTTTCTTCACCACATCAACAAACCCAATAAAACCAAGGCGGCTCCGCCTTCTCCAGTGTTATTTTTATGGCATTTCTGCATCATTAGACGGAGGAGAAGGACGACATGATGGGCAGCGTTGATGCGTCACACGGTCGCCTTACTCTTAGTTTTGTTCTTTCCTGTGTGTGTTTGTTGAGGTAAAGAAGCCGTCAGCCCTGAACTCGTTTCCATCCAGAAAAACATTTTCTTTATAACTCATTTAACCTCAGAGATGCTCATATCAGAGTCAACTGTTATGACGCTTTGTGCAGCATAATAAGCTGTTAAAGAAGAATGAAAAAGGAAGTGCAGTCTTTAAAGGACCATACCGGTGATTTGAGCCCAGTACATGTTTCATTACTAAAAACCATTTTCTTAAACTCACTACTGGAGCAGTAAATATTAGAATTGTTTTTCCTACCTTTCAGACTCTCATTGGTTTCAGTTTAATGTACACATAAAAATCAACGTGGACAGACTTTAAACGTGTTTGAGATAAATAATCCATCACATTGTTTTTATTTTAGCTAAATATACTTAATTTAACTGATCCAACACATAGAATAAAACGTATGTCTCCACCAGGAAATATAGTTCCATTAGAATACTGTTTACTGAGGAATTAAAGAAAGCTCTATAACAGATATACAGAAGTATTTTATGAATCTGAAAGGACAAACGGCTTTCTGACACAAACATTCCAGAAGCTTTAAATGAAAACGTAATGATGGAGTTGCTGGAATAATTTAAAGTTGCAGCAGATTTGCCTCCTCAGTTTGTTGTATATTTTACAGGCTTTAATGTAAATCGGCTTGGTAACGACTCGAGCTGAAAGTGTCAGGCCTTTATTTCTGTTCTTATTATAATTTATGCAGAATTCAGCTCATTTTGCATTTATGAGAAACCCTTCCTGTTCGTCCAGCAGACACGAATATGGTGAATGAGGTCTGTAGACATTATTTTTCCTGACAGGAAAACCGACAGGAAAACAGCTTTGCTTTGGGTTTTGCTGTAATTCAAACCTCAAAACACAGAAAAAGCCTGAGAGTCATTCGCTGACAGACACGCTGCTTCTTTCAAGAGGATTCTGCAGGCGATTTTCTTCAAACGTCACGGAGACGTGCGCTGTAAAAGCCTTACGTAGTTAAAGAGAAAATCCAAGCTGAAAGCTGCCATATTAAAGCGTTAAGCAGCTTTGAAAGCTTTAAATGCCTCATTCACTCATTCAGCTTTCTGAAAAATGCTTTCAGGTGTTTTTTCACGTCGTCTTACTGTTTTGTCCTCCAAAACAGAAGAAGACTGAGACGAAGGCTATTAAATCTCCATGTTTGAGTCTGTCAGGACTGAACGTGTTGGAACGCCGTCGTATTTGTCACCAGATCTGGCAACTTTTAAGAACCCGTCAACAACTTCTTTTTTTTTTAAGAAACCAGCAACAAATCTAGTGACTTTTTGGTCAAATGTCATAAGAAAAGTCGCCAAACATTCTTTCATTCCTATGTAAATCACACAAAAATTTGTTATTGATTAATATTTTGATATAATTTGATTGGCTGTGTATTTCTTAAATATTATTTTGTAATTTGTTTTGACTTTTATTTATATTTCCTGTTAAACGGAAGATTATTGTCATGGTCCAAGCTGAGTTTTCCAGGCTTGGTTCCCTGTGTGTGTGTGTGTGTGTGTGTGTGTGTGTGTGCGTGCGTGTGTGCGTGTGTGCACGTGTGTCTGGTCAGGGCACTCCGTTTCCTGCCGTGATAATCGACCTGCACGCTGGTGCCAATCCGCTCGGAGCTCCTGCAGCACGAACACTCCGGTGCTTCGCTCCAGTCTCCAGTCTTCGCCTGATCGTCCCGTTTGCCAGCGTGGCGTTATCGGCGCTCAGTCTGCTTCACCAGTCTTTCTACCGACTCAGCATTTTCAGCTTCGGCTCTCCTGCTTCATATCAGCTCTGATAAACCACTTTTGAACTGTTTACCGTATAAACTGGAGTATACGCCGAGTTTTTATTACCAAACATATCAAAGCTAATCGACGGTCGGCTTATACAGGAGAAATTCAGATTAGATCCCAGAGAAGGAAATTTCCAGGAAATACTACCNTCGGCTTATACAGGAGAAATTCAGATTAGATCCCAGAGAAGGAAATTTCCAGGAAATACTACCCATTACCATGAAATTAGTTTAAATCAGACCTTAGAATGAGATATTTCCTGACTAAACATCTTATTCAGCACATTTAGCGGCGGCCAGTAAGCTCTGCTGTGATTGGTCAGTTATGGTAATCAGCTGCTGAAATAAATATCATGTTTACCAGTACGTGGATTATTTTCAGAAAATCACAGTAATACTATGACAATACCCAGAAAAACAGGTAATTTACTAAACAGATAAACTGATGGAACAACATCAGGGTCAGCTTATACATGGGTTTCTATGGTAACCCTCTTCTGCCTGAGTTCTGCTTTTGGGTCCTAAACTCTTACAAAACCTAACAATTATTTTGAAAATCACAGTTGCTAGGAGAAGAAGTAGGTTGATAACCATAAAAGACAACAGATGACAGACAAGTTAAACAACGGTTAAAGGTTACTCAAAGGTGAATTAGCTCCTGCTGAAGGGATTACAAGGCAGGTAAATTTGTCAAATTACTTTGAAATATGTAAATTAATGTAATTGATATATATATATATATATATACACACACACACACACACACACACACACATATATGTATATACACGTACGACATCATAGAGCCACTAAATGGTGCGTGGCTTTGTGATGAAACGTGAGAAACGTGTGTGTAGGTCGTAGTTCAGCTGATCTGCTTTCATGTAGGCAAAGCTGAGGAACGTTTGTTTTGTTGATTTGATGTTTTTTGTGATTCGTCAGAAAAAGGAGAAGAATTTGTTTTCTTTCTTCATTTCTTCTTCTTTCTACAAATGCAGCTGTTAGAATCATCAGAGCATCGCAGCTAAACGACAGACAGCGTGCAGGCCAGAACATCACCATCAACAGAGCTGCAGCAGCGCATGTACACACACACACCTGCATGTAAATGTGCGCACACACACGCTTTGTACTGTAAGTGTAATTATGGAGATGTGACTTGTCTGGACTCGTGCAGATGTAGAGACGTCGCTGCTTTTCTCATCAAACAGTCAGCAGAACATCTGCTGAGGAGCAGCTAGAGAGGAAACGTGATTACCAACACACACACGCACACACGCACACTCTGTGTGTAGAAGACAGTCGGTGTGTCGGGCAGATCAGGTCAGAGTTGTGAGGAATCTTAAACATGTTTGCTTTGCTGCTTTTCCTCCACTCAGACTTCCTTATCTTAAAGGAACATACCGGTGGTTTTACATGCTTAAACCAAATAAATACAACCTGCATACATGTTCTAAAACACACTGCTGGAGCAGTGTGTTTTAGAATTGTTATTCCTACCTTTAGTTTCAGTTCATATATGAAAATCAACTTGTAGATTTGAAACATACTGAGAGAAAGAATCCATCATACATGTTTAAGTAACTATATTTAACCGATCGGCTCCGACTGTCCTCAGAGCCCTTTTGGGTCGTGTGTTTTTTAAAAAAAAATATTATTATTATTATTTTTTGGGGGGAAGGTTTTTTCTCATATATCAGGTCCAGAGTTTTGGGCTCATGAAGACTCGACCAAACACATGAAAAGTCGTTGTCATGGAGTTTTGTTTGCTGTGATAAAAGCAAAACACACTGCTAAGAAACAGTGTGTGTGTGTGTGTCAGGCAGATGCTGGTGTAGCGGGGGCTTCATACCCTGACAGGTGAGGACGTAGCGGTGTTAGAACCTGATGGCTAACAGACACGTCACATGGTCCGTTAAATACTTCCTGATTCTGGCTTTGAGCTGCTGAACGTGTCAAACAGCAGCAACGCTCATTCCACGCTTACAAACGTGAAAACACATCAAGGTCGCAGTTTTAGTGACTTTCTGATTCTGCAGGAGCACTTAAAGGACCATATCAGTGATTTTGCATGTTTGAGCCCAATAAATACTATCAACATGCCATTTTCCAAAACACAAAACTGTATAGGGCGAGAGGCGGGGTTCACCTGGACAGATCGCCAGCCTATCGCAGGGCTGACATGGAGACAAACACATTCACACTCTCATTCACGCCTACGGGCAATTTAGAGTTCCCAATTCACCTGACATGCATGTCTTTGGAGGTGGGAGGAAGCCGGAGTACCTGGAGGGAACCCACGCAGACACGGGGAGACCTCTCGCCCTATGACCTCTGGGATAGGCTCCAGCCCCCCGTGACCCTCAACAGGACAAACGGGTTTAGAAAATGGATGGATAGATGGTGTATTTTAGTTTCGTGTTATTTTTCCAAATTCCCTAATCTTTCAAAACCAAATGTTCAGGTGATACACACACCTTAAAATTAAAAAAACGGTCTGTAAAATCCGTCTTCTCCTGGCGGACACAATATGAACAATGTACATTCTGAAGTCCATGTTTACCACAAGCCAACAACTCAGCTGATTTTAGCAAAGCAGCTAAGCTAACATTGTTCATACAGCACAACAAGAAGTCACTGCTAACGGAAAGTCACCGCGTTGCTAACTTCACTCCACTGTTAGCTTGTTCTGTCACAGGAAGTACTGCTCTCTAACTCTCCAGCGATGCTTGACTGAATCAGTGTCACTTCCTGTTTGTTTTGTGTCTCAAATCAGCTGATTGGCTCTTTTTTTATCATATAAGAAATTATACCGATATTATCATGAATGATATGATACAGGCTATTAGCCACAGGCTACAGAGTGATGGACTGTGGGAAATGAGACCTTGAGAAAAAGAGCGCTGCTCCTTCTCTTCAGAAATAAATCAGGTTTAAGTAGCTGCATCTAATTTAAAGTCTGAAGCTGATTATCATACTGCAGAGCGAATGCCGTGCAGGAAGCGGCCTCCTGAGAGCCGCACGCAGCAAAACAAATAAAGTTAATAAACTAAATATGGTAATACAGTAAAAGGTTCAACACGCAGGTCAGCGGCGAGGAGGGAGGATCAGCTGGCGTGTTAGGCAGAGAACGGCTTCGGTTTTTACACTGACACACACACACAGACATGCATGCACATACAGACATGCATACACACACACACACACACACACATATACACACGTACGCACCCACAGACTAATAAGCTTCTCATCTCCAAAGCTGGCCTGAATCTAAACACAAAGCTCCATCGGCTGATTCTGAGCTCAGATTTCTTCCAAACTTCAGCTTTACTTACATTTAATTAACATGTTTGTTAATATGTCAAAATCTTTATTACTTTTTCATCCAGACTGATAATATGGTAGTTCTGGAAAAGTCTCTTAAAACATATGATAACAAATTCATAAAATACAAATTTAAAATGTCAATAAAGGAAAATGTCAACATGCGACAGTCATTCATAAACATTCATAAACATGCTGCAAAGACGCATTAAAAGATTCAGTTTTGGTGGCATTGACCCGTCCTCCATTTAATCCATGTTATCACACGGGATTAAATTAGTCTCATGTTAAAGAATGTTCTCCTTGCAGACACGCTGACATGCGTGGGCTGTGCTGTTGCCATGACGTGCCTTCATTGCAACACTTGCACAGTCACCATGGTAACCAAACTTAGCCAGCCACAAGGTTAAAAGTAGAAACGCGCTCAGAGCATCGTGCCGTCAGATCACTGCTTTTCTTTCCACCTTTAAAGGACCATACCGCCATTTAGCATGTTTGAGCCTAATATGTTCAGTGTTCATACATGTAACATTACTGACAATCATTTCCCAAAGGATAAAACCGTATTTCAGCTTTCCTGATATTTTGCTAAATCTCTTAATCTTTCAAAATCAAATATTCAAGTGATACACCCACCTTAAAAATCCATGTTTCTCCTGCTAATAGTTACACAGCCTTATGAAGTCACGGTCCTTTAAATTTTTCCATAAACGCAGGTCTTCTTTTGGGACTATATTCCCCGGTGGAGGCATACATTCACTCCACGCTTTTTATTGAGCTTAAACACTAAAATTACATAACTTCTAAAAAACCTGAATACACGTCTTGTTGGTGATGATGGATTACCTATCCCAAGAACGTTTACAGTATCAACAAGTTGATTTTAATAGCAGAATGAACTGAAACCAACGGAGGTCTGGAAGGTAGGAAAAACATTTTTAATTCACCGTTCCAGTAGTATGCTTTGGAAAATGATTGATGTAACGTTACATGTATGAAAACTGAATATATTAGGCTCAAACATGCTAAATGGATGGTATGGTCCTTTAAAATCACTGAGTCAGTGGAAGCTCTTCCTGCGTGTTTTCCTTTCTCAGCATCACGCATGTTTACAGCGTGTTAATCCTGCCAGTCACATGGTTTAATGTACCATGTGGGCATCATGTTTCTGCTTTGATGCTGCGTCATTCCTGCTTCCTCCTCACGTTCCCGCGTCTCCATGGAGATTTAAGTTCACATGTTCTCAGGTGAAACATTGAAGTTTAAAAGGATTTTCAAAGAAAACTTAGATATGGTTTTATGTTTTGGAAAATGGTAACATGTATGTGTGTATGATGTTTTAACACGCACACACACTTCATGCTGGCATTGCTAAGTTACTCCTGTTTATCAAGTGGAGAATTCCTGTTAACACGCCTCCTTCTAAAGTGAAACTGTGTGCCGTTATCTCCAGTCACATGACTAAATTAAAGACGCGCCGCTGCTTTTCTGATGTGATTTTGGTCTGAAGCTGCTGAGACCTTTCAGCTTTATACTCTTGTAGAAAAGCATCATGTCAGTAAGGATCTTTATGATCTTTATGAAAAATGAGGATCAGCAGCAACATGTAATTGAAGAACACGGAGATGATGAAAGTGATGAAACATCATGGGACATTTACACCAAACTTGCTGCAAACATGCCTGTTAATCACGATGCTGACAAACAAGATGGATTACAGGGTTTGTTAACTGTGTAAACCAATTTATCATCTCTCACACACACTCACACACACACACACACACACACACACACACACATACAGGCTGGATCAGTTACAGCATTTTGAGTAAAGATGATGCATCAGAGTGAAATGAAGCTTCAGCAGCAGGAGATGAGAAGACGTTCATGACTCCTAATAAAACGTGAAAATAAATACACAGATCAGGATTTTATTATCATTCTGATTCATTTAATACATATGACTTTTCTATTTTATCCACATATGAATGGTGTAAATAATCAAAACGATGTTCACCCTCCATCAGCAGAAATGAGGACGTATTATATCAGACATGCTAATGCTAACAGGCTCCTCCCAGTTCTACACATCACATGACCAAACCAGAGATCCTGACGGAGTCTTGGTGATAAACGTGTTGTTATACAGTAGTTATAATACTGCAGTCTTTCATTATAGACAATATTTCATTATAGACGCAGAGGAAGCTACAAATCATTTTATCTGAAACTAAATAAACATGAACAAAAACAGGTGAAACCTGTTTAAGGTGAATTAAAACATCTCAAAAAGTAAAACAAATGAAAACTGACTGAATAATTGGGGGAATAAAGCAGATTAGTGGTGCATCCTGCCTGGATGATTCACCTGTTATGTGTGGTTTCCCTGTCCAGCTGAAACAACCAGCAGATCAAAGTTTCACCTTGAGGATCTGAGCGAGAAACATGGAATCCTGTGGTGAGCTGCAGAGATCCAGTGACCTGCTGCTGCTGCTGTTACTGCTGTTACTGCTGCTGCTGCTGTTACTACTGTTAATGCTGCTGCTGTTACTGCTGCTGCTGTTAATGCTGCTGCTGCTGTTACTGCTGTTACTGCTGCTGCTGCTGTTACTACTGTTAATGCTGCTGCTGTTACTGCTGCTGCTGCTTTTACTGCTGCTGCTGTTAATGCTGTTAATGCTGCTGCTGCTGTTACTACTGTTAATGCTGCTGCTGTTACTGCTGCTGCTGCTGTTACTACTGCTGCTGCTGTTACTGCTGCTGCTGCTGCTGTTAATTCTGTTGCTGCTGTTACTGCTGCTGCTGGTGCTGCTGTTACTACTGTTAATGCTGCTGCTGCTACTACTGCTGCTGATGCTGCTGCTGTTACTGCTCAACACATCAGAGAGCTGAGAGATGATGAAGCAGACACCTCTGATGGATCTGCAGAAAGCAGCAGCAGTGACACGTGGCGCTCTGCGGTCGCTGCCACATCATTATTCTTACTGCTCAGGCCAGCTCGCTGCCTTTCTGAGGACGAGTATTCTAGCTGCATGTTAGGAAGGATGCAGAGCTCAAATCTAGGTTTACACAGATTATAAACATCCATGAATAATTACAATCACAGTCAGAGCACACACGTCTCATTTAAACCAGGACTTATTGTAGTTTTATGTTACCATAAGCAGGACTTATTGTAGTTTATGTTACCATAACCAGGACTTATTGTAGTTGATGTTACCATAACCAGGACTTATTGTAGTTTTATGTTACCATAAGCAGGACTTATTGTAGTTGATGTTACCATAACCAGGACTTATTGTAGTTGATGTTACCATAACCAGGACTTATTATAGTTGATGTTACCATAACCAGGACTTATTATGAGACATGAAGCTTTAGCTTGAACCTATCTTGTTTTGGTTAGAAATTACAGATGTGTGAATGCTGATATCATGTTAATAAATGCTACTACTGTTTTATTTTATATGCTGTAAACAATTTATTGATTTGAAAATTGCAAATTCATGCGGGAAATGTCCTTGGATCCATGTTTTTGTTCTCTTTATCTAATGAATTTACGGCCTAAAGCCATTCTGACGTTGTTACCTAGATGAAGATGTTGCTATGGAAACCTTTGAAAAGCATTATTTGTACTGATGCATGAATATTGTGTTGCTTCTTATGATTGATATGAACAGAAAATATCAGAATTCATCTGCTGCAGCGTGAGCAAGGTGAACTGCAAAAGATTTACAAAAGCTGCATAAAGAAAGGAGTAAAGGGCCATGCCCATGGTTTTGCATGTTTGAGCTCAACAAGTACTACCCACGTACACGTTAGATTACTGACATTTTCCAAAACAAAAAAACTTAGTTGAGTTTTATTTAATTTTGACCAACTTAATTTAGTTTTTGTGTTATTTTGCTAAAACCCCTAATCTTTCAAAACCAAATGCTCAGATGATGCATCCACCTTAAAATTTAATGTTTCACCTGATAACATGACCGATTGTACAAGACACGATTGTTTTATTTCTCAGTAAAAGCTGTTTTCTTCTGGAACTATATTTCCTGGTGGAGACATACGCTTTCTTCCTTGTAGCTTCATGTTGGATCAGTTGAATTAAATTACTTTGACAAAAATTAACAGCATTTTGTATCACGTTTTTATCGCTACCAGTATGTGGATTATTTTCAGAAAATCAGAGGAATGCTCTGACAGTACCCAGAAAAACAGGTAATTTGTGTAGTATTGGGTAATATTCAGTGGAAAGGCAGAAACCATGTGATGCGATGTGTTTGGGGGTGGATTTACTGGTAATCAATAAAGGAATGGGAGTTTTGCTGGAAGATGCGTTGCCTTGTCTGTCAGTTAACAAATGATCACAGCAGAACAATCTGCTAAACTAATAAATTAATGGAACAACATCAGGGGGTCGGCTTATAGTTGAGTATATACAGTACTTCCTGTTTGGATTTTCTTTCTCCACCCACAGGCATTTCTGGCCAGTGAGCAGAGAGAGTGTTGCCACATGACTTTTGCTGATAGATTTTGGTTTGATTGGATGTTTTCCTGTGTGAAACTGAACCAAACCAACAATTTAGTTCCTGATTCAGACCAGAGCAAACGATCTGCAGCTCTGATTCAGACCAGAGTGCAGCATGAAGGGCGAGTCCTTCCATTCCACGCCAAACTAAAGGACCAGCAAACACGGTTCTCCCTTTAGTCCAGTTTAATTTAGGTGAAGGTTGGCGTGGGAACAATGTAACACGCTGTGACATGAAATGTTTAACAGAGGTCAGGTTGAAGTCCTGAACATGCAGGAAGATCAGGATGTGACCATGACAGGCTCCCACGCCATGTCCCTGAACACAACATGAGGGTACAGTCGGATGTATGGGCAGACGGACGGATGGATGGATGTATGGGCAGATGGACAGATGGATGATTGGATGGACAGACAGACGGATGGATGAATGGATGGATATATGGACGGACGGACGGTGATCTCTCTTAGAATCATGAGCTACGACTTTATCTTGGCTGGATAAATGTTCTTTTTCTTGAACAGACTTAGTGAATGAGGGGAAATGTAATGTTCACCTGTGCTGCATGTCTTTGTTACGACCAGGTGGTACAGTATGTGTGTTGCTGAGAAAACTCTCCCTTTGTGTAGTGTGTGTGTGTGTGTGTGTGTGTGTGTGTGCTCCTGTCCTGTGATTGGCTGTTCATGCTGAGGTAAAGGACCTCAGCACCTGGAACCTGCTGCTGCCAGTTCCAGGTGTTTCTCCTCGCTCCGTCCTGTTGGCTGACCAGCTCTGTGCATCGACCTGCTGAGATGTTTTTCCCATGTAAAGTTGTGTGAAAACGTGTTGTAGATGTGTTTGGTGTTAGCATGTTTCTCCTGTTTATGGTAGGAGAACAGGAAGTGTTTTGTATTTGGTTTCTTTATTTTGCGTTAGGTAAGTTCAGGGTCGTTTAGTTTGGTTTTCCTCCTTTAGATTCTCCTGCTTCATGTTTAATGTCTAAAAGGGCAGAGCCGTGTTTGCTAGTCGTTTCTTTAGTTTGGCGTGGAACGGGAGGAGTCGCCCTTCGTGTTGCACTCCGGTTCTCCTCGCCGCAGCGGAACATCTTCCTCATTCTAATTCCATCGCTGAGAGACAAATTGCTCTGAAACTTGACAATGAAATGAATGAATTTGTAATCTTTGAAGCCTTATGCAAAATCAATTTCGTATACTTGGGCTTCATTTCAAAAGGCCGTGATGAGACGCGACAACAAACACCGCTTGTTGCTGCTGAGCAAAATGAGGGTTTTGGTCATGGGGATAAACATGGAGGAAACAATCAGCCAGCGTGGCGTCTGGTTCCACAGAGGATTAGTTTGTGTCTTATCAACGCTCATTCCAACAGACGGAGCTGATAGAGAGATAGATGACACAAAGGAGGGAAGGAAAACAGAATGAAAGACAAAGTAGATCAAAGGAAATGGAATAATAATAATAATGTGGTGAAAGAGATAATGAGAGAGAGAGAGAGAGAGAGAGAGAGAGATTGCTCTGTATCATGATGATCTGTTGCAGCAGGAAGTTGCTCGTTTTGTTGCAGCGTCTGAATGACATGCTGATCACTGCTGCTTTTCTATCTCTGTCTCTTCTATCTCTAACTCTGATTGGTTTTTCTTTGTTTAAATTGTGAATACTTCAAGGACTAAGCTAATGTTTGTGGCCTGGATGTTACAAGCTAAAGACTCGTTATTCTGTCTTTTCCTTATTGTCAATAAATCCTATGAAAAGACCAAAATCAACTTTCTGTACTATTATACTCCAAATAAAACAGTATAAACATCATGAAAACCTGGCTAGCAGCTAAGCTAACACTGTTCAAAAGCAACAAGTAATTGCTGACCAAAAACTCACCGCTAAGCTAATTTCACTCCACCGTTAGCTTGTTCTGTCACAGGAAGTGCAGCTAGTTAACGCTGATGAGTCAGCATCACTTCCTGTTTGTTTGTGTCTCTAATCAGCTGATTGGCTCTCCTCATCATGTGACTTGTGACTTTCTTGGTATTCACCAGGTGTTTCCACTTTTAGCTGTTAGCATGTTAGCTTGCAGCTGAACCATTTCAAACAGAGAAAATAATTCAACCTGCTATATTCAGACATGTTGCTTTAGCATGTTATCAAAATACATCAACGCATCATCAAGCAGCAATATCATCAACGTCATGTGAAACTCTTTTTACCATGTAAAAATTATACTGGTATGTCATGAAGGGCATGATATGGTACATAAATAAATATGAAATGTACTCATGGTAAATCAGTGCTGATATGTGCTACACGGTTTAACCTTACATTAACGGCTAAAAGTGTGAAAGCAGCACACACACACACACTCACACACACACACACTCTGTCACCACTTATAACACCAGAATGAGTCATACTGGCATTCAACATATTTCTATACATTTTTCGCACAGGAAGCTAAATGTGCTTCAGGCCCCGCGACCCATAAAAGAAATAAGAACATACATATGATCTGTGTGTGGGCACACGTGTGCACGCGGTACGTTATGTCCTAATTTCTTCAGGGCTATTATTCGAACAAATTTCACTAAGTATTCCATTAAAATCACACATGATGCGTTACACAGGTATATGTTATGCTAAAAAAAAAAAAAA